>JAOEHX010052962.1:0-16307 GCA_025448015.1 Bolborhynchus lineola | reverse complement strand
GTAAGGGTGATGAGGCACTGGAATGGGTTGCCCAGGGAAGTTGTGAATGCTCCATTGCTGGTGGTGTTCAAGGCCAGATTGAACAGAGCCTTTGGTGACATGGTTGAGTGGGAGGTGTCCCTCCCCATGGCAGGGGGTTTGGAACTTGATGATCTTAATGTCCTTTCCAACACTAACTATTCTATGATGCTGTGGTTCTATGCTTTATTTTTATCACCTATAATACAACAAAATATTGCATTCTTTTTTTCTGGTTTCTGCATTTGGTCAGGTGAAACATGTGCTTACAGCCTAAAAAGAAAAATACTATTTCCATCTGAAGATCTGAAGTCGAAAGGGGTATGTCACCCTCCTAGACAGTATTCAAAAGCCATCTTTTTTTCATATCTGAGAGGTTTTATTTCCATTGACTCTAACTTGGATTTGTTTTTTTCAGTCTTCTGCTCCTAAAGTCACTGATTATCAGCTCTTGGTAGTCTCTCATAATGCTGCCTTTATTTTTGTTTCTTCTTGTTTAACTTTGCTGTCTCAAGTACCACCGATTACACCCCTGAGTTCTGTCCTGCTCTGGGTTTGTAAATGTGCACACAACTGGGTAGTTCTGAGCTTTTTGATCAGACTTGTAGGAACTTTCAGCTCTGCATTGATGTATTTCATATCTATGCCACTGATGCTGTCCCTCAGGGTTTTTTTAAGTTCTATAACTCAGAGTGATATTTATTTGCTTGGCTAACTTAATTTGTCTTCTGACTGTTTCCAGTGTGCCTTTTTTCTCCTTTGTTCCTGTTTCCATGTTCATCTCTCTGACATTTTCTTCTAGCTGTCCAATCACCAATTCTACCTCAAAGCGACTGAAAATACTGTTATTGCCCGCTTTGCCATTTTTCTTTGACACAGGTGGAGTACATTCATTTTCTTATACTTTTCTTCTTTGACCTCTGTGACCTCCAGAGATCCTTGATCTGTTTTAACCTTAGTTTCAGCTACAAAAATTTTAGGGAAGGGAGTTCACTAGTATGATCCTCTGTATTATATATATATTTTAGCTGCTATAGATGTATAGGCATGCTTGTACTATGATTCAGAATGCATCCCATAATACCCTATATATACCTTCTTAATACCAAAATAGACTTTCTTTGTAGAAAAGGGATAAAAATATCTCTTTGTCTTGAGATAAGGGAGATCCCAGCCCACATGTAACCTTGCTCAGTGAAGATATGACAATACAATGCGATGAAAGAGAGGGACAGCGAGGAGGAAGGAAGGGTGAAGACGGGGGTCAGTAAATGAATCAGTCTAACAACTTCAAAGGAAAATCTGTTCTTTAGTACTTATTATTTAAACTGATATCTAGATGCTTACAAGTATTTTTTTCTAGCCTTTCCATCTTTTACCATCTGGCATGCTGCGTCTGCTGGACTGCATTACATTGTCCCGTGTAATTACACTGTGTGATTTTCAGCATGGGTATATACCCCACCATCTTTCCTGCATATGATAGCTGGAGGTAGGGGTCTGAAGAAATCAGGAGGTTGTTTAGAGTATTCAAGGAATGTGGTAGCTTCCCCATGAGTTTTAATCTTTAAACCAGATTATATCACAGTCTGAGCAGAATGCTGCAGGTCAGACAGAGGCATGGCTTTGATTCTGAAATTACTGTGCTGAATTTCATTGTCTGTATCATGTGGAGAATGGCAGTAATTACCCTTTTTGACCTTAACATCTATTTAAATCAATAATGGGGGAAAGCAGTGCAACAAAAAACAGGAGACCCATACAGATCACATCCTGGCAGCTCTTTCAAAAGCTCTTTCTCCATTCAGTAGTCAGAGCAGCAGCGTGTAATTTTATAAAGATTTACAAAGTTGTGAGCCAGCATAATAGAAATTTTGCAGGGATTTCATGATGTAAATTACAAGATTTAAAATTTATTGTGTATTTTACTTGGCTTTCCTGGTAGATTTTCAGAACCGAAATTAATTTAAGACACCAAAAGCACCATTTAAATACCTCAGTAATTTATTGAGTTGCTTATAAAGCTTCAGAGCCAAGTCTTAGTGTGTAAAAATTGGGGCAGGAGCCAATGAAGCATTCAAGCCCCCTTCTCCATGACGTGCAGTTACATGTTTGAGCCTCAGGCATGGCTGAGCACCCAGACCCAAACCCTCAGCCCTCACCCCTGAGAAGCAGGACATGGAGGAGTGTCCTGCAGCTCTATGCAGATCCCTCTGCCCTCATTTTTCTTTTGCCACTTGATACTACTTCCTTTCTTCCCTCAGAAGGATCATGTTTAACATTATTTCTTGCTGTCTTTTGACTATTGCTTTCTGTGGTCTAACCTGATTTTGTGTATCGTGGCTGTTGCTGTATGAAAAGTGTGGGAAACATACTACAAAATTATGTTTCAATTGTGCTTTGAAGAACTTGGTTACAGCATGTGGCTAAACTGGGGGAAGGTGGTATTTTGTCCTTGATACCATCTTCTGAAAACGGAAACATTCTGTGGTTATAGTATAGTTCTGAGTTTCTCTAGCACCAATAGATACACCTTTTTTAAAGCAGAACTAAACAAGCCCTCAGGGTGTTTGACCACTGACCGAATTCAGGCTACATGAAGGGCCGTGTGTCATTCTGGGACATGTCAAAAAATTGTCTTGGAAGATGTAATTATGACTCAAAGTGCAGGATAAAAAGAAAGTAACTAACTAAGAGTGGGGTTTTAACGATTAATTTTCCCAGACTTCAGGTTTTAAAGGCGATTTCAGGCACAAATACAGCTGTGGCTGCATCTGCAGCAGAAACACCTCAGAGTGTCCTTGTCTCCAGCAGCTGGCCATCCTTGAGCTGCACGGGCACGACTTTCCGTGGGCCTTTTTCTGTACAGACAAGGAATCAAGCCACTTCTATTTTACATGGAATTAAAAAAAAAAAAAAAGGAGGAAGAAGAGCGGGTGGCATTGCGCTGTGAAGAGACTACATTGCTGTTTCTCTGCTCTCAAGCTATTTAAAGAAGTAATTTTGCTGAAATACATGTCTGAAAGTGGAAGGGATACCTACAGGTTCCTGTACACATTATAAAACAATCAGTCCATACCCACGTAGAAAAATTGCTGAGATGTTTATGTGGAAAACAAATCGTGTCAAAGAGTGGAAGTGGAGTGGTTCTGCCTGGGTGGGTGGCCTTGTGAAGGAAGGGGAAGCACTAATTTAAAATGTGTTGACTCATTTTGACACTATCCCATATGGTATTTTCATAAATAAACTAGGTAAATGTGGACTGGTTGAAACTGCTGTTATGTGGGTGAAGTGCCAGTTGGAAAACTGTAGTCAGAGAAAGCAAATATCAATATTTTCCTACCAAAGACAGAGCACATGTCAGGAGGACCACACGGGGTCTGTTCCCAGTTCAGCATTACTCGGTTTATATTTTTGCAGCTTGCATGATGAAAAGCAGAATGGGCATAAAGATACGTCATACTGACACTGCAAGAGAGGTACCAGGGGTTTTCCAGAGGGCATGACTCTAATTCAAAATGGTCCTGTAGATCAGGAAGAAATTAATAGACAACTTTAAGCAATAGAAAATAAAGTAAAAGGGATGATTAATAAGAAGAGAATGACCCAACTAGACAAGACTGTTGCTGAAAAGTGTCCAGGAAATTGTAGTGGATTAGGAGCTGAATGCAAATTGACAAACTTTCCATAAAAAAGAGAGATGATGTGATTGGGGTTGGTAGTTACATGAGCACCATGTTTAGGGCAGCTCAAAAAATTATTCAGTAGTGGTGGCTTCTACCCAATGTGCTCTCTGGACTTTTGGACACCAGATGCTAGGGAGGCTGTAGGCACATCACAAGTCCAAGAGCAGCTGATGGCGCTAACAGAGTATATTTAAGTGTGTTAGATAGAACAATTTCAACATGATGCTAGACATCTGCGTAATGTTCACTAGCAACATGGGTTGAGCAATATGGAGAAGTGATTCCTAAGGTTTTGTTATTTCATGTTGCTTAAAACTATTTAACAAGTTCTATCCAAATTCATGATTGGCTTGGGCTGCTCCAAAATTGCCTTTTGACTACAGGAGGTTCATTGGATTAAAAAAAAGAGTATGGGGAGGGCCAGAACTGAGTTTATCAAGGCCTGAGAGGAGAATTTGTTCTAATCAACACAGGCAATTGTGAGTGTCCTTGGGAGTTGTAACTCAGTAGTTGGTGACCAAGATCTCTGCCATGGTTGTGTGGTTCTGCAGGGCTGGGTGAAGCTTGGATCCATTGAGATGGGATCCAGAAAAGAGCCATGAGTGATGAAGGATGGAGCTGGGTTGTGTTAAACAGAGATGTTACAGGGCTTTTTCTCATCCAAGTGAAATGAAATGCCTCAGAACAGTTTTAATACAGTGCTGATGAAGGGTATCTAAATAGTCTTCCAAAACACAGAGTGTACAGGATGCTGGGCCGTCTGGTCTAGGTTATGCTTTGCCTAAAAAGGTTGGGCTGGATGATCCTTGAGTTCTCTTCCAACCTGGGATTCCAGGATTCTATGATTCTATGATCTCTGTCTCAGCCCAGGCAATCCCCAGCTCAGCACACACCTTGCTCAGTGTTCCCAGTTTGTGAGTGGCCAGCAGGTAAATTCCTGCTTGTGAAGCAGGGCACGTGGCAGCAGAAGGCACCAGGAGCAGTTCAGGTATACTGATGTTGCTGAGATTGCACTTGCTTCTTGTGAAAATGAGAAGATGTAGGCAGATGATGTTGCAGGTTTGGTGACATGCAACAGGAGCATCGCTGGTGGGACAGGGAAGCAGAGGGGTATGCCAAACAATTTGGTACCTAACTGAGACCAGCATGAAATAGATTTTTAAGATACAGGTATATATATCAGGTTTCTGATTTCTCTCCCAGTCCTGTCAGTAGCACGTCGTGTTTTGCTTTTGCTATCCACACTGCTTCTGAGCTGTAGATTAACAGGCTACAGCTGCTTTGAATGGACACTAATTGCTACACAAACATTCAGTAGATATTATAATGACAAAGTTTACGAAGAATTGAGCTTGCCCATAGTTACCTCAGGCTTTCCCAGAGGAGCTGAATTCAGTAAAAGGCAAGCCTTTTGGAAACGAGAGTTAAAGGTGCGCATCAGCATAACTTAAATCCTGCTTGCTTTGAATAACAGTCGGCATTGCTATGAGGGCCCTGCTTTCGTTGACAGATTCTGTCTGCCTTCTGCATATAGAGTAGCATGTTCTTCAGGCAGGTACTCGGACAATGGATATGCGTTTAATGCTTGTTTTTGAACCCTGAAATTTGTCCTTATGTGAGTTTTGCAGATCAGGATTACCTGCACTAGCTTTTGTATTTTAATCTTTCACTCTGTGAAAGCAACATGTATACTTACAAGATTTTTACAGTGCAAGCCACAGGGTGATCCTAAGCCCTGCACTTTCTCTTGCCCATTACACTTAGATATATTCCTCAATGAGAAAATAACCTGTGTGCTGTAGTTGACATAGCCTGCCAAACACAGCTATGAATTCCTCCCAGATGCATCTACTTCTTTTGGTGGCAGATCTATCAGGAACCGTAGGCTCCCTTCCCCCCCCCGTGACTCTCTTTCTCCAGCTCCCTGAGAGTCAAAAATGTGATCTGACTGTATCTTTACTGTTTCCATTATTTCATGTAACTGCAGCTAACAAAGTGAGGCAGCCAGAATACAGGCAGGAGATTCCTACTGTCTCAGTGCCATCCTGGCAGGAGACAGAGAGGAGATTGTCAGCATGCACCTTAATTCTGCATTTTGTCATTTTCTGAGGTTCAGAGGCTGCTGGGTGATGTTCTGGGGGCTGGACTACCACGAGGCAAGCTTATCCTGTTCAGAAATGCGACTGGAAAATCAGATATGCGATAGGAACAGTGCTCAGACTCATGTTAATTTAATCTGACTCTTATTTTTCTTCCAAAACCAGGAGTGCTAATCATTAGTAAAGCTGTCACCATTTTGAGTTAAAAATGTGGTCATTCTTGCTGGACTTTTTCAGTTTCAAAAAAGCATGTGTCCTAGGGTATGATGAAAAAGGTCTTGGAATCTTAATTGTTGTGGTTGCAGCAATATGCCTGCATTAAAGCATATCTAAAATAAAGCTTTTCAGCACTTGCCAGTAGTGAGGCTTCACAAAGTGTAGATTGCTTAAAAATTCTTCTGTGTGGTGGTTAATGTTAAGTCTCCTTCTTATTACAAACCCATTATTACAAAGGTTGCTCATTACCCGGAGGGGCGAATGTGGGTAATTCTAATTTGCGGTTTTTTTATAAGGTCTTATTCTGCTTCTGGCAGACTTCTCTGACATGTTGCTGCACATAACAGAGAAGAAAAAGAGGTTGTATGTCTAAAAAATGAGGATTCTGTTTTCATAGTAGAAGTGTATTGATGCTGAAAGCAATAAATGCCATGTTTATTAGAGCTCCAAAACAAATACTTCCTGGACATGTGTAGAGAAGGGATAAACTGCAGTTTACCAAATAAAAGAGCAGCTTGAATACCTGACATAGAAATGAAAAATGGAATTTCCTGTATGCTTGTATTTTAGGAAGAAATGCATATCATGCTAAGATAACAGTGATATATGTTCAAGAATCATTGTTTAGGTAGAAATCTGATCTCACATCTGCCTGAGACGTTTCCACTCCCAGCAGAGAGTAGTACATTCTCTACACGTGCACTATTTCGTGTGGTGGAAAGGCAGACTGGAATACTGGAGGCAAAGCCTCCCCTGAATGGGGGGGAAATCTGGGATAGAATTGATGTATTGCTCCTTTGGGCTAGAGAAGAAAATGTAGCTGCTTGTGTGTGTGGTGCGTGGGATAAAAAAAGGGGCAATTTTGTTTTATTCTCTCGGGGGTTTTGAGATGCTGCTGTCATAAGCATGGTATAAATCGACATATTTTAATCTGACCACATAGACAAATAGTTATTTATGTGGGATTACTTCTGACAGGTATTTCTTGCATTCAGTTTCTATTCATAGGAATATTCATAACTATAGTAACTTTATTTGTATAAGTCCTCAAAAAAAACCAACCCAAAAATACTGGGCCATTCAATGAATCCCCACTGGAGGTTAGTTCTGTCGATACCAACCACTGATTTTTTAGGGGGTTTTATCCCTTCCTCATATTCTTGTTTGATGGACCTGTTTTAGAAGAGAAAGAGAAGAGGCTGGAAACCTTCATTTCTCTTTTTTGACATGGTTTGGGGGATTTTCAGAGCTGTTTGCTGGCAGTGAAAAGGTAAGTTCCGTTGGGGCCAGGGCTCCATTCCCAAGCCATGTGGCTATGGCCAGCCTGTTACCTTGTTCCCTGAAGACAGCTTATCCTGGTGGAAATGTTGGAGGCTGCTTGATGCTTTTGATCTCATTGCTCAGGGCGATCCCACTCTCCCAGAGTGACAGCAGGCTCAGAGAAGCTCCACAGCTGTATTCATTGCGTATTTAGGTACCCAAATGTGTCTCCAGTCTGTGTCTTAATCATTAACTGCAGAAGGTGTCCTTTTCATGTGACTTATGGAAACATATTTCCATTTTTAATTACTCATCTGTTTGTTTTAATCTTTAACTGTTTCGTTAACGTTCATTAATTATTTGCTTTGTATTTATGTTCTGTTTGCTTTCTTTTGCCTTCATTGCCACTAGGTTACAGTGCAACCTGGATGCTGCCAGCCGGTTAGCGGACGAGCATGCACTGATAGCCACCTACGTGACCCGGCTGCAGAGCGGTGCACGGTTAGTGTTAGGAGAGTGTTCTGGGAGCAGTGCTGGGTACAGTAATGCTGCTTCCTCTGGGGAGGGATGTTCCAGTCAAAGGTATTTAGCCTCAGTTGGCAAATAGAAGGAGAAGTATTTAGTGTTCTCTAAAATCTGCTGAAAATACACAAACACTTATGCACACACACACAAACCCCATCAGATAGGAAGTCTGAACTGGTGTCCATTCCCACCCCGTGTTCACAATGTACAGAATCCCTTACATGGACTGATTAACATCATCCCAAACAGGTTAGAATTTTCTTTTCCATGACCAGTCTGGAATCTCATTTCACCAGCAGAAAACTGGTTTCCACCTCAATTTTTTTCACAGCCACCTCATGCCCATTAATTCTTGTGCCAACATTGTCCTATAACTCTACTTGTTCTTTCTGTTTACTGCTTTTACCTCTCCACCCCAAATACAGTCACAGACAGATGTCCCATCTTCTCACAGTATTTGTTATTTGGACTAACAAGCAAGCACTTTCAATCCCATCAACATGACCTGCTGAATATGGCGTTTCTGTCTGTGCTTCTCCAAAAGAAATTAATGGATTGAAAGAAGTAGTTTTAGTATTTGTGCACATTTGTATTTCTTGTCTGTGTCTATGTAGAGAAATTTTACCCTAAAGCCCCAAAACGCAGGTCTCCCATTTCATCACAGAACACAGCTAAGAGATTTTCCATATTCCACATTTGGACCTAATTAAATTATGCCTTTACAGAGCCAAAGCTGTACTGAAAAGGAAAATGAGGTTCAGTGATCTGGAAGCTATGTGTAATGGCCTTTATCTATGTTGTCATCCTCTGGATAATACTTTGAGAGTCCTATTTCATCACTGCCATGTAAAAATTTGTATTCCCCTCTACATGGCAAAGTGCATTCTGTCTGTCTAGATCTCTGGGGAAAATTAGATTTCTTCTTGGTAGTGAATCACTGTTATCTACTATCACCTCCTATGAACTGAAAGCCCATTATATTGTCCACAAGGCAATAAAAAAATAAGGAATTCCATACTCTCACCTTCACTCGATTACTGTAGCCATAGGATTTTGAGATACAAAGGGGTGCATTTTCAAGAGTATATGACAGATTGAAATAGTGTATGTAGCTCATAGCTGCCAAGTTACAACCAGTTGGAGTAGAGATTCTCAGCCTTTTAGGTTCTTAAATTTAATGCAGTCACTTGGTACTATTACAAGAGTAACAGCATACTCCCTGGAGGAGCCAAACATGAAGATAAGCACCTGCGATATAAAGACAGGCCGAGAAAGTTGGGGCTGTTCAGCCTGGAGAAGAGAAGGCTGTGTGGAGACCTCATAGCAGCCCTCCAGTGTCTGAAGGGGGCCTAAAGGGATGCTGGGGAGGGACTCTTCATTAGGGACTGTAGTGAGAGGACTAGGGGTAATGGGTTCAAACTTAAACAGGGGAAGTTTAGATTGGATACGAGTATCTGATTACTGTAAGGGTGGTGAGGCACTGGAATGGGTTGTCGGGGAAGTTGTGAATGCTCCATTGCTGACGGTGTTCAAGGCCAGGTTGGTTAGAGCCTTGGGTGATATGGTTTAGTGGGATGTGTCCCTGCCTATGGCAAGGGGGTTTGAACTAGATGATCTTAAGGTCCTTTTCAACCCTAACTATTCTATGATTCTACAAATAAACAAGTACACACTGGCCTGACACTTCATGACCAGAAGGGGTTATGTGCATAGCATTCAACAAAACTTAAAATACTGTTGGCTTGTTCCCAAAACATATTCCAAACTTTTTGGGTGTACAATGAGGACATACCGCAGTCAGTGCAGAACAGTGACTGTAGCTTATTTTGCATCCTTGAAACCATCTTGTGTAATGGAGGGAGGGGAAGGAAGGCAAGTGGGAGCCATAGTTAGGATCATCTATTCCTCATTAAAAATCTATTGTGCTCAGAGAGATGGTTCATAATAACATCAGTTCATTTGGTTATGGTTTGATGGAGAGACTACTCGTTCTGACATTAAACTTATTCCTGGTATGGGAAGAATGGTAGCACTGAATACACTGAATCAGGATAGCCTTGGGGCTTTTATAAATGAGTTAGTTTATGCCAGACAGCACGAGTCTTAAATAAGGTGATGTTCCATTGCCCTGTCATCTCCTCCTCATTTGCCCCAGATTTGTAAATAGTGTTCTTAATGGGTACTGTATCTTCTGGACTTGAGACCACTTAAGTAGAAATTTGTCTGCCTCTTCACTAGCAAAAAGAGGTGGATTTTAACAATCAGATAAGACATGCAAACTAAGTAGTTTTGTGAAAATATGCTAGAGAGTTACAGCTTTACCACAGGCAACTACAGCTCTAAGACCTGCTCGGTAGTTCCATAGCAAAGCAAGCTGCAATTATTTCTCAAATTTGTAATGTTCTGTTAAAACAAAGAAAGACACTATCAACATATCACTTTGCTTCAGTAAAGATAAGGTCTTTCAGTAAAGATAAGGTCTTTCTATCATGCAGAAAGCAGCAAACCTACAGTGCAATCTGTCTGTATTGTCCTGAGACCAGGGAGCTCAGTGTTACTAACACTTCAGAGGAGGTGTTTCTGAGAGAAGAGAAGCTGCTGAGAGCCTCTGCTCTCACTGTCTGGTCTGTGATGCCATGATACTAGAGCTGACAAGATCAGGTTTGCAGCTGAGCAATTTACTGTTTTCAGATTGCCACTTGTGCTTGGGTGCTCTTTAGGACAGTAAAATTTCACAGTGAAGGTACAATGAGTTTCTCAAAAGTCTTATTTATCCCTGAGAATTTTGTGTGCTTGTACACGTGTTTTTCTGTACCTACCTGTACATATATTTTCCACTCCAGATATTTACTGACATGCATTTATTTTTCCTGCAAATATAGCAGTATGCCTGTGTAAGTGGAAAAGTATCTTGAGAATTCAAATACTTGTGTTAATACCAGAAGCATTCTAAAAGTCTACTGTTTGCAGTTTTTAGCTGATTCATTTTTAAGTAGGTTCTTTCCAATTTTTTTAAGAGCTGTTCATAGCTAATAGGCAGAAAGTTATTCAGTGGAGCTAGTTTTTCACTTTCAGAACACATGCATAGCCAGAAAATGAGAAAGAGGCTTCCACTGTCTATAAAGCTCTTATACTGGCTATCTAATATATCAGATAAATGGTTAGACTTAGAAGGGAAATGGTAATTGATAAGAAAGATAACTATGCTCTAGTTCTGTACTGTGTCTCTCATATGGACACAGATTTTCTCCACACACGTGACTCATGTATTTCAGGTGTTTAAATGGGCTTTTCCCCTGGCTAGCATTTTTTAAGATGCTCACTAAAGACCAGAAAGGGCACTTGCTGCATGCAACTCCTTAATAGTTCCCCCACTGAGACCCTGAAATCTTCAGGCAAAAACCCTTTTACACTTAATGGGTCACTTGGACTTGGCTGCTAACTCTGCTGTTATGGCGTCTGCATTGCTCTCTAAATGTGTATGAATGCATAAAAATCCTTGACTGCAGACCCCATCAGAAGATAGTGTCTTCCTGCTTGGGGTGATGAAATCACTCCAGATGTAGACAAGGACAAAAGCATGGCATTTGCAGTTCTCATCTCACTGAATAAACACTTGAAGGTATTACAGTGCTGTGCTGGGAGAACGTATTTTGCAAGGGTCAAGCCCTGTGTTGCTAGGAGGAACCATGAAGTGGTATTATGTATCCCTGCATTTTCTTAGGCAAAAACACAGACAGGTTTGAAATAAAATTAACTGTACCTTTAATTCTGTGCAAAGATAGTAGGCAAGGCACAAGTCAGGGCAGGGAAAAGCAGAAAGAGTAGAAAGATCTATTGATTTGAATATTCAGTTACTAGATAAACAGCATGTGGGTAGTGTCTTTTTCAAAGGATCCTGTCTCCTTTGTTTAAAGCTCCTTTTCCACAGGGGTACACTTGCAAATGTAGAAATAAAACCACATGGAAACAGTGCAAATGAAACAACTGATTATTTTGCAAGGCACCAAACAGATACTTCAGAAAAACTCAGAGATTTTGTGACATGCTGAAAGGCAGCGTGCTGAAAGTGAATGGTCAGCCAGTTCCAGATAAAATGAAACTCATCTGGATTCTAGGCTGAAATGAAGTGAGAATGCCATCCAGGTTTCTTTATATCTGTCTCATTACAGGAAGTCACACAGTAGCATAGAGAAGTAATACTTTATTTAGAAGCTCCATGAAATAGACTTGTTTTCTGCGTACTTCAACCAGCTGAATCTTCAGTGAGACACAATTCAACTTGCCTTGAAGAAAATCTAAGAAGTATCAGTTGCTCTAAGCTCCATACATTCAAGAGGACAGGAAATGTGAGTTGCGGCCAGTTCATCATTCATTGTCTCTGCTGCTCCTTCCTCCTCAGGGTAGGACTGCTCACACCCTTCCCTTGCTCCATTGTGGGGGCCCTTCCAGAGGAGACAGCTCTCCATGAGCTTTTCCAATGTAAGTCCTTACCCCAGGCTACAGTTCTTCACAAACTGCTCCAGTGTGGCTCCCTGCAAGGCCACAGATCCTGCCAGGGCCCTGCTCCAGCTGGAGCTTCACGTGGGGTCACAGCTTCCTCTGGGCATCCCCCTGTTCTGGTGTGGGGTCCTTCATGTGCTGTAGGTGGAGATCTGCTCCACTATGGACCTCCACAGGCTGCAGGCGTACAGTCTACCTCACCACGGTCTGCACTATGGACTGCAGGGGAACCTCTGCTCTGGTGCCTGGAGCACCTCCTGCCCTCCCTCTGCTCTAACCTCGGTGTCTGCAGGTCTCTCTCTCTCACATATTATCACTCTCCAGGTGCAGTTGCTCTTGCACAATAACTTTTCCCCTATTTTAAATAAGTGTTTATAAAGGCTCTGGCTATTGCTGATATGCTTGTCTTTGGCCAGTGGTGGGTCCATCCTGGAGCCAGCTGGTATTGGCTCTATTCAATGTAGGGAAAGGTCCTACCATGTTCTCACAGAAGCCACCCCTGTAGCTCTCCTCTCCCCACAACCAAAATCTCACCATGCAAACCCAATACAGGCATGCAGTGATTGGACAAGCATTAATTGCTTTAAACTAGAAGAGCGTAGATTTAGATTACATCTCAGAAAGAAGTTCTTTACTGTGAGGGCACTGGCACAGGTTGCCCAGAGAAGCTGTGGCTGCCCCATCCCTGGCAGTGTTCAAGGCCAGGTTGGATGGGGCTTTGAGCAACCTGGTCTAGTGGAAAGTATCCCTGCCCATGGCACAGGGGTTGGAACTGGGTGATCTTTAAGGACCCTACCAACCCAAACCATTCTGTGATTCTATGATTCTATGAAGTTTGTGATAACAAATGAGAAATACCTTCTTTCTTCATCTGGAGTGAAATGAGTGTGGCACCATACATAGCTCTGACCAGAAATCTACATGTACGTCTGCAGTAACCTCATGACCTGAAAAGAATTCTGTGTGTCAGTAATACTATATTATATGAAGAGGACTGTCTTCACCCAAAAGACAAGGGAGAAAATACATATTGGTACAACTGTAGATATATTTTTGGCAAGACAAATGCTCACTGGCAAATTGGTGTCTGACTCCAAAAGAATGTGGCTCAGAGATTTACAGTCAGCACATCTCATTGGGGTGGCACTCTCCCACCTTCTGTGTTCTGAAGTAATTATTTTAAACAGAATATTGTGATCTAAAATAAAATATTCTCACCTCCTACAAAAATACACTCTTCTATTTCCTTGTATAAAGGTTGTTGCTATTGAAG
Source organism: Bolborhynchus lineola (assembly GCA_025448015.1). Classification (NCBI taxonomy): domain Eukaryota; kingdom Metazoa; phylum Chordata; class Aves; order Psittaciformes; family Psittacidae; genus Bolborhynchus; species Bolborhynchus lineola. The sequence goes on along the minus strand of JAOEHX010052962.1, from coordinate 2,727 downwards.
AATTTGTTCTTTTTTTATAGCACATGCTTCACAATTTGTTGCTTTACTATTTTGGGGTCTATTTGTCAAAACACAGGCTTTTTTTTTTTGAGGGGGGGAGGAGGAGTGGTTGTCTCCTTTTAAGTTTCAAAAGAGAGGAAACAAGTTTTGCTTTGAAGTTTATGAGCCTAACTGAACTGTGCACCACACTAGTTTCTTCCAGTGTACCTACTGCATTATCAAGAAAGTACAATTTACCTGTGGATAGAAAAAAGTAATTTTCCATTTTTCAGTAAGGAGTATTTTTATGATGTTATTTTTTCTTTACATTGCAGTTCTGCAGTTAACAATCCTTTTACTGTGGAATAGTATTGACAAATTCTTGTTACTCACCACAGGGGATATTCACAACTGTCTGGTTCAGGCATACAAATTAGGCATCTTTGGTTTCTCTGAATTGCTTTCCTATTTATGCTAACCTCATTTCACAGTCTATGGAAAGGAGCTCTGGCTTTAACCTTTGGTCCTTTGACTGGAGCCTACCTTTAAGTGTCCCAGGCAATTGGTTTGAATGCCCGTCCCTCCCAAGTGAGTTAAATAACACTGCTTGCTATTGAATGGTGTTCATCCTCAGTGAAATCATACTGTTTGAACAGTGACCCCTTAGCTACTCTTTTCTTGGGCTCTTCAGACAGTCATGACACCATACCTTACAGTCATTGCTTTCAGTGTTTTAAAGGCATCTTCTCACTGCTGAGTTGGACTACAGCAGCCCTTGCATGTCAGGATGGAGTAGAACAGGAAAAGGGTTTTACTACAGAGATCTGCACCTTATGCATCACCAGCTGGATCAAGCTCTCTTCTCACCTGTCGTATGAAGATCTGTGCTAACTACAACCATTTAATAAACAAATTAAGCTTTGCCTGTGCAAGTTATTTTAAAAGTCTGATTTTTTTTTTTTCTTTCTTCTTATTTCTTGAGGCAGAAGAAGGTTTGCTCATCGATGCATATGTTCTTAAATGGTCCAAAATTTGTGTGGTCACAATCCAAGAGAACCTGCTGGTTTTCACCTTTACTGTGCTTACACAGGGCCAGCCTGGGGCAAAGCGTCTGAGCTTCTGTGCAACCCATAGATCCAGGCAACTACTTCTGCATACAAGGTCATGACTGGCAGGCACAGCTTCAAATGAGACATGGAATTTACAAGTGTGGGAAAACAGTGTGGTCTGCATCCTGAGAAGAGACAAAACAAGTGTACTGCTCCATTCTTTCTTCCTTTAATCTGCTGTATAGGTTGGCATGTTAGGTGGTGGCTTGTGACCCAAATTCTTCTCTCCATCTTCATATCATAGATTGGACATGTTAAAAGTGTACAGTCCTTCCACCCCAGTATTAATGAGTACAAATGTATTTATATGTTCATTGAGCTAGACAAAAGAAACCAAATTCTTGCCTTTCCTCACATTAAAGGAGGTCCATTCCCTGACTCATTCTAAGATGTGAAAAATACAAGTCCCTTAGATGTGAAATTTCTTTTTTATGACCTAATGAAAATTCCCAGATAACAATTGCACATCCAGTTACATGTTTTAAATGCTCTGAAAGTCAGTATCTGATTAAATCAAGGAATCTCTTATGCCTTTCTCACAATAAGGTAGATAAAATGCCAGTTTCTGGGGGTTGCTGGAATTAGCTTTCTGTGAAACATAAGCAAATGAGATCAGATTGGAAGACAGTTTCTAAGTTATTGATAAAGCGCTACGATTTTAAATTTCACAATAGAAGAATTATAAATATACCATTTGGATTTCTGAATACTTCCACCATATCACTCATTTATGAGAAACATTCAGTCACACAGTTGCAGAAACTGTACACGTCTGAATTCAAACAATTTCTAAAAATGTGACAATTTATTAGGGTTGTGATGAGGAGGCAACCTAATCAGTGGAAAAATAGGGTAAATTCAGTCATTATAAATGTTCTGGGTGATGGGAATGAGAAAGTACTTGTTAGTTTGAATCACTGAGCTAATTAAAAGAGGCTTCTGTGATACTTGATGTTTATAAAATCTTCAAAATAAATCTTGTATCCTTAAAAACCACATTTTTGACACGAAGCCTACCAGTTCATTAAGTACTGAATGGCCTAGTATATAAGGTATTGTAAAAGAAAATTTAAATGGGGAAAACTTCAAAGAGAAATTCTGTTAAAGCTAAAATACCTGTTCACTTATAATGCAGTTGTCACCAGAAGAAAATAACCGAAAGGTAGGTTTTTCCTTCATAATTTTACATTTAAGAGTTTGAGGTCACCCAGTGTAGCTTGAAATGGCTAGTGATGGCTGTAAGTACTTTACAAGTGAATTAATTTTAGAATATTTCAGGGCAAATCAGATTTATAAGACAGTTCTGTATTTCTTAAGGCAAAATCAGTGTCCTACATTTCCCTTTTCTAAAAACATACACAGAGAGAGAAAGGGAGAGGGAGATATCATATACACATATGTGTAGACATAATTATATATATTTCCTTATGACATATATTTTAAATACACAGGTTCATATATATATATGTACACAGATACTTATTCGCAGAGACATAAAGTGAGCCCAGAAAGATTTTAGTCAGGTTAGTACATAAGTTAATACAAATAAATTAATACATAAGTTCTTAGAAATATTTTAATAAAATATATTACTTTTCAATAAAAGTGGGATACAATAAATATTTTTTTAGAGAACAGG
>JAOEHX010052961.1:0-33631 GCA_025448015.1 Bolborhynchus lineola | reverse complement strand
GGGTGTGCAATAACTGACGGGGGTGCAATAACTGGGGGACGTGCAGTAATTGGAGTGGGTGCAATAATTGGGGTTTGTGTGCACTTACCTGGTGGGATGCGATAAATTGGGGTGGGGGTAATAGTGGGTGTGCAATAAGGGAAGTGCAGTGGGTCGAGGGTGCAATAACTGGGGCGGCGGGTGCATTAACAAGAGAGGGTGCAGTTACCCCGGGAGGTGTCTCCCCTGCCACTTGCTTTCCCAGGAGGGGCAGAGGGAAGGGTGCCCCCCCTCTTCCAGCGGCTGCCGAGGGTGGGTCCAGGAGTTGGATGTGGTGTTTAGCTGGGGGGAAGGGGTGGGGGTCTCCTGCACTCACATCTCTCCCCCCCTCAATTATCCCCTCTGCTCACCCGGGATGCACTCCCATAGCTCATCCCCCATCCCTCCTTCACGCCCCTTTCACACCCCCGTCTCGCCGAGCCGCAACTCCCTCCCGGGCCGCCTTTATTGCCCTCCCCGACGCCCCTCTCTGCTTTTCTGTCCTGTCCCCCTTTCCCCCCGTCATTGCCTCATTGCATGCCCTTGACCTCCCCCTGCGCACCCCCGTCCCTGCCCGCCCCGGCGGCGGGTGCGGGGCTGCCAGGGAGGAGAGGAAACAATTTCTAGAAATGTCATTAGCGGCTGGAGGTGGGAAGCGGTGCCCTTCCCCCGCACACCCTCCCCAAGCCGCTGCCTCTGCCAAGTCCCGGAGTTGACTGCGGGAGGCAAGCCGCCCCCCCGCCATCGGCCCGGCCTGGCCCCGGCGCGGCAGGACCCTGTTGGGGCAGGCCGGGGTCCGCGGGACACACACACACGCTCCGTGGCGGTGACCACCGGGGCTACGCGGTGTGCTCCCTGAGCAGCGCCGGGACCCCCGGTGAGACGCCGCAGTGAGACGCGATCTCGGCGGATCCCCGCTGTGATCGTTCCCCAGCGGGGTGCTCGCCCCGTCGGGGCTGGGGTGCGCTCAGCCGCCGGTGCTGTGCTGCCATTAGCCCGGGCTGCGATGGCAGCTTGTGTCTGGCCGGTGCGACCGGTAGTTCGGGGAGCTGAGGAGACTTTTGCCTAAATTCAGTCAGCGGTATGCGGTTTTTAATTATTTGTTTTGACCGTTTGAGGTGATCTATAGCTTCTGTCAGCAGGGTGCGCGTTCGGCAGCGCCGGCTTATCTCTTCGGTGGCAGGTGTAACAAAATAAGCCGGACCAGCGCGTCCCTCTTCTTACACAAGACCTCAGGATGATGAGAACAGCTTGCGGTGCATAATAGGGGTGCTTAGAAATGCATACATTGGTAACATCCAGCCTAATAAAACTTTTATATTGCTGTGGGAACTTTAAAGAGCACATCTAATAGAAAATTAGTTACTACCCCATAAAACTTTTTAATTACAGTGTTTCTGCCTGTGACACAAGTTAAGGTTATGTCCTCATTTCAATTATAAATACCAATATTCAGTTTATAACCAAACCATAACATTTCTTTCTGGGCTGATTTTAAGTTTTCAGTCTATATGCATGATTTTACCATTAAATTACATAGTTTTTCTATTAAACAAGAGCGGGGGAAATAATACTTTCACACATTTGTATGCTTTTCCCTGTTTTCTTGAATGAAGACAAACTTCGGGGGAATTTTCTTTTTCCAGCAGGAGCATGCTGTTCATTAGTTCGTTCTGCAAGCTGGCTATTGGAGTTAATATTGAATTTGAGAAGCTAACAATGTAACTCTGGAAAGCTGGGGCTTTTGGCTGTGTCTGGCAGTTGCTCCTTTTCATAACCTTTTTAGTATGCTTTTCCACTATTGTGGAGCCACTTGCAAATGACCGGTGTTGCCATAATGCTCCTGTACAGGTCCAAAAAGACATCAACCGTTTCCCAGCTGAATTACCTGCTTAAAAGTATCTGTATTTGCATTACAAGAAATCTTGTGGTTTTGTTGCTCTTGTTTGCTTTCCTCTGTAGTTGTTGAAGTTTAGAAGGCAGGTTCAACAGAAGGGCTTCATATAACATATTAAAAGCCAATGCATCGTGACAGGCCAGTGTTTGCTGCTGGACAGTCATCGCTGCATAGGGGTTGAGCCCACAGATGTGCAGAGCAGTGCCTAGAGAGGGGATCACACCTACTTTAAGCGGAGCTCATCCAGGGAGCAGGGGTTTTCCAGGTGTTTGCTATTGAGAGTTTGCATCCTTTTGGGGCACTGTTTGGCTGACCAGCTTTGGCATAGCATATCTGAGATCACAGGCTGGAGGTTTATCGTGAAGCAGATGTTTTGGCAAAAGGTTCGGAATAGGTGTTTTAATTTAAAAGTTGTATGAGCAGTATTAAGTAAAAACTAAGTTGCTCTTAGTGAAAGCTTCCAAAGTCTCCTGTGAAGGCCAGTGGTGCCTCAGTGCTGCAGCAGCTGTGGCAAAGGGCCCTGGGTCTGTCTCCCATCACTTGCAGGGCTTGTGTTTCCCACTGCCCTCCTGCCAACCTGCCTGCTTGCTGATAGGCAGGTTATGGATGTTCTTAGGAAACCTTATCTGAGTACTGTGCTAAACTACCAAAACAAAGCTGGTACTTCAACTTTAAGCTCCAAAGGCTTGTCAGGATGTCTTCAAAGGAGTGCAGTTGTTGCCAGAAAGGGAAATAAAATATACCACATAGATAGGAAGCGCTTCATGGCAAAGAGCAGCACTTAAAGAGACTTAATTTTCTCTGCAGCGAGAATGAATGTTGTCCTTTATTGTTTTGAATGTAGTCATAATGGCAGTTTACACACTTAATTTCTGACTGAAAATCCACTTTTTGCAGTATTTGGTGAATGTTTTTCTTCAAAGTGCAGTAATTAAATATTAATGTGATGTTCTAAAGTGCCTTTTTTTTTTTTTTCTTTTTTTAATTTGGTATGTTCTTGGAAAATCAAAAGGGGTTCCCAGATGAACAGCAGCATGTTAATCAATTCTCATTGATTGTTACTTTTATACTGTTAATGAATTTACTCTCCAATTAATACATGCTATGTCTTTTGTTTTGCTGTAGCATAGAAAACGTAGTAATACATTGTGTCATGGCCTTAGGACAGTATTTAAGTAGTAAACTGCAATGGGAGAATATTGTTGGCTGTTTTCTACTAAACAGTAGTTTTTCCAGGTTGTATTGATGCCAGTAACACTTCTGCTTCCCAGAAAACTACTATAATTCAAATAGTGAAAGCTGAGTACAAACTCAAACAGAAATTTTAAGAAAACATACCAGTCTGTGGCATAAACAAAACTCATGCTCGTTTGGTATGCTTTTTCTGGAACACTTTGGGATGATCAGCCCAACTTAACTTAAGGTGTCATTACTGCTGACTAGCACAGTTATCCCAAACGCATGGCACTGACGACTTTGAACCACAGCCTCATCTCCTGTTTTTCTTTCTCCATGCATTTATTGGTATGCTATGCGTGTAGCTTTGCTTGTCCAGACTCAAGATGTGGGTTCTCCAGTGCCTTGTAGCTTTGTATTTGTTTGCACCAGACAAAAAGAGATGGAAGAACACATACTCTACATGGCAGAAAGCAGCAAATGAACAGACCAGAGGACTTAATTGGAGTGCCAGGACTAGTTCTGCACTAGAGGCACTCATGTTATTTGCCTTACACAAATCTAGATCAAAATTCAGACAGGGTCTTAACTCTGTGCTCAGGTTTAGGCTTAGCGATAGGCCTGGTGAAGACCACTTAGTGAGGCTCTGCTCATATGCTCATGTTAGATACATGAGTAGGCTGAGTTTTTCCCCATTCATTAAAAACGATTAGCAGATTGATTAAAGCACTTCCTGTGTTGTACCAAACAAGGATATAATTTTGAGTGTAAGATGTTTCTTAGCCAAAACAAAACTGTGTTGTTTAGGTAAAGGAAGCCAAGTAGGTATTGTTTTATTTGGTACATGCCTAATACTTCTGCATTTTTTGAGTTAGCATCAGTTTTGTAGGGGTTGGATAACCATGTAAAAATTGTATAGCTGTATAGCTTCCAAGTTGAGATCAATATCAAATGCCACAGTGTAAGGTGGTGCAGGTTGTTTTACAGGCTATATATTGAATTATTAGTTTATTTGCTATCTTTGGGTCTGTTCCTACTCCATTTGAAGTCAGTGAGAGTTTTGTTTGGAAGTTGCTACTGATAAAAAATGTCCAGACATCCAGCAGTCCTATAAACGAACCTTTTGTAACTTTTTGATCCCAGGTTGTCTAGCTTTTAGTCACTACATTTTTTATTTGTGTAAGTCAAGATTTTTTCCTCATGTTGCATAGTGTTTACTGGAGATAATTTTAGAAAGCTAATTCTGCAAATGCTTCCTCAGTCAAAGCAGAATATCAAGATGCTAATTTTCAGATAACTCTAAGCAGCTACTTCGAAGGGAGAGAGCTCGCACCAGCCATTCTCTCAGTAGGGCAAGCGTCTGGACCAGCTTACCCTTTTTACAGACAATACACAGCAATAATAACTTCCTCTCACCAAAAAATAACTTAGTGTCTTCTTTTATCTCCCATCTCCTTTACAACTCTGCTTCAGCCTGTGTCTTAGACTATGTTGTCCCTAATTTCTTTTCTTTTGGCTCTTGGCCTCTTTCTACCAGTAATGCTTAAAATCCTATTTGTCTCCTTTTTTCTATCTTTATAGTATTTCTTTCCCGTTCTGCCTTCCTCCCAATGTCAAACCACAGTTACCACCTTTCTGTCATTGAGATCCCATCTAAAAATTTGCTCTTCCTGTGATGATTACAAGTTATGAGCAAACAACAGCACGTGCAATAACTACTAGTTTGTTCCCTCTTCCTACTTTCACAGCATGTTCTCTCTTCCTGATGCCTGTTTTTTAGGCTGGAAGCCCTTTGGGTCAGAAATTACTTTTATTGTTTGAGTTTTTTTTTCTTGCAGCACTGAAAAAACTGTATGTGCTAAACATGATAAACATGATAAATAATAAGAAGAGCAAGCTTGTCATGGTCATAATACTTTATAAGCATTAGCTGAATAATAACATTTTAAAAATACATCTGCTGTGCCATGTCAGTGCTCATTTGCTGGATGTAATGTACCTCATCCTCCTCTTTTGGTTCAAGTCTCCACAGAGTCTGGAGGCTTTCCCAGTTTATATTGGCTGAGGAGCTGGCCCCTCACCTCAGATGTGCAGTACTCAGTCACTTTTTCCTAACAAATAATTATTTTTTAAACTTCTACTTTGTTTTGGTCTGATAAATGAAATTTGGATATACCAGTAGGACGGTGAATATGCTTTCATTTCTCTTCCTGTGGACTGGTTGAGCACTCGTGTCCAATTGTGTGGTCCAAGAGAAGAGCACTTTGGGCTTTCCCAACACTCAGCCTTGTAGATTTGTGCTCCTCTGGAGATGTTTTCCATCAGAAGTTGAGGCAGAAACCTTGCTAGGTTACTGGAGATGGATTTGGAAGAGGGCATGAGGTGCATGTGACATTTCCTATTCTATGTGCATATTTTGAGGAAAATACCAGGTTTCTTGAAACTCCTGAAAGAGAAATATGGGTCATTAAGGAAAAGAAATACTGACTGTGGGAACATCTTTTCATACATATATTAGCAATAACATCATACTCAACTCCACACAGTCTCATTAGAGAAAGCAACTGTTTAATTGCGAGGTTTTTAACCTCATATAACAAAGTAGTCCATTTGCATATTATTTATGACTAGGAAACAGCAATGCATGGATAAAAAGAGTTCCAGCTATTATTCACAGCATATGTTCAGAGGTACCTTAAAGTCTGGCTGTAACTTTATTAACAATAGGAGTAATAAAGTAAAATCAATAGAAAAGAAAAAAACCCTGATATTCCATGAAGCTAGAAAACAGAGAGGTTAAATTCTGTGTGAGATGGTGTCTGGTCTAACTGATCAAGTTGTAACTTTGAAGTGACATCCTCCCAAAATGAGATTTCAAAAAAATGGTATTTTCCAGGAAACCCATGTAAAGTTTCTGTTTATATTTGGACTGGTTAGCTGTAAGGCTAATTTCAGTTGAAAACCACAAGTTCTTTGTTTAAAAACTGAAAGTAGGAAAAGGGAAAGCTGTAACAAAGCTTCCTTGGTTTTGATCAAAACTACCTATTCCCTGCTGGGGTCTGGGAATTACCATTTCAGTGCTGGTGCTGGGTGCTAGACTTGCTGGCTGTCTGCTCCTGGGGAGCCTGCTGGCCCCTGCTCTGGTCAAACCCCCTGTCTTCACATCATTACCAGCAGGGCTACTCACTGGTCTTCTGTCTCTTAAAATCAATGTTAAGACAGTGGTTATGCTTGCTGGTGATGCCTAAAGCCCTGGGAGAGTGAAAATGGACACTTGTAGTTTAATATTGGGAAATAATCTATGTAATTTCTGGACAATTATTTAATGGGTAACTACAAATTTGTATTTAGGAGAAAGAGTGAATGAACTGTAGCAACAGTTAAATTAACATGGTAGCAATTATTAAGGTTCTGTGCTAAACATTTTCTATGTCTCATCAAAGGTAAAAATGTGTAACTTGTGTTCCTCTCTTACAACTTGGTATCTCAGCTTTCCCGATACTTTAAGCAAACAAAAAGTAGTTTTAATGACTTCAGTTGACTGAGTTTTATCCTCTTAGGAAGATTTTAACCTGTATGCGTGCACCAAGGACCTGGATATAGATGTATCTTGGGAAATATGACAGTAGGAATGCAATTTAAACTTATCCTCAGAGACCCTTTATGTATTTTTTAAAAAATAAATTAGTTCCAATTCAGCAGTGGTGGTCTCTGCAGTCAGGAAACACTTAAAATTATGCAGAAGGGACCAGAAATCTTTGCTAAGAAGCTTTTTGTTGCTATGTTTTGTTTCTCAATAAAGATGATCCACAACTGTAAGTACTTAAAACTAAAAACAAGAGGGTTGTATCTGACAAAACCACACAACTTCTTAATGTAACCCAGTCTTTCCGTGTAGTTGTTTTTGCATGCTTTGGACCTAAGAAAGGGTCCTTTGTGGCTGAGCCTGTTTTGACTGAATGGCAGGAGTAGACAAATAGAGGATGAAAGTGGTGTCTTCTTACACTGAGTATGTTTCGATTGCTTTGAGCTGTGATCATTTCTTATTGCATGCATCACTTGTGAAATCCGTTAGGGAGAAACTGGTGTCCTTTGTATTCCATGCATTGCCATGATAGTGCCAGGGCATTATGATGACGTATGGTGGTATGAAAAATGCAAATATGACCGATGGATCAGGAGGAAGAAGCGTTGGTGTACTATGCGTTGGCAGGGTTCAGACTCAAAAGCCATTCCAGCAGTGGTCTCTCCTACATCTCCCTGCTTTTATCCTTGCTTTGTTTGCTTTGCTCACTGTGGAGGCTTTGGGAAGACAGTTCTGATGTATGGGTGTTGGCAGATACCCTAAACCTTCTCTGTGAGGGTTTTGGTTTTGTGTCTACCATCTAATGGTGAACCAAGAGAAGGTTCTTTCTGTCACTGACCACTTCAGATTGACCAGGGGGTTCATCTCTCAGGTCTGACAATTTTAGGAGGGAATGATGTAATTTTGGTGGTTTTGTGCTCCTCTGTCTTAGAACAGCAAATGCAGTAGATGGTTGAACCTCAGCCCAGAAAAAAATGAACATATTTTGACAGAGATACTTTGGAGAAGATAATTATATTGATTTGCATTCCATAGAAGACACTCTTGTACATTTTTTGTTTCTGAAGTAGTCAGGGAGGGAACCTGTCATGTCATCAACTGTCTTTAGAGGGCAAAGTAACAATAAAAGCTAAGTGTGCATTTCGTCATTTGTGTTTGGCAAGGAGAGTGAAACATTTTCTGCAGGATGATGACCTTGAGTTAGCTACGCGTTGCCAGTTTAAAGAGTAAATTGATGTTACAATGTGCTTTGTTTGTGGTTAGGCCTGAAGACTGTTTAGGAGTGTCTTGGTACAAAAGGTGATTGTGTACTTGTCCATTTACTCAGACTCCCTGCAAAAAAACCACTATTCCAAATGATCTGAATTAGTATCACCATATTGCCTTGTGTGTTTGGGTATACCAGCATGACTGCAGCTAGCCTTTCACCATGCAGATAAGTCTAAAGGGCTGCAGGACCTTACGCTTATCCTAAGACACTGCTGCCCTCTCAGATTAAAGGACCTTCTTCTAAGGAGTGAATCCCTTCAAAACACAGTCATATTCTATCATAAATGTGATAAGGGGTTGGAGTTTGGTTGTTTTTGTCACTGCCACTGACTGTGAAAATCTGTTCCAAACCCATAGCACTGGTAGCAAAAATGTACGTATTTCCAATACATGCAGCTTAATGTATCCCTGGCCATTTAGTATGATTGATTCTGCAACATCTAGGTTAAAATGATGTTGAGATATCCCCAACAAAGGAAAGCATAGATAAATGCTGTTGTTGCTGGACCTGCACTGGCCTTTGTTAGATCCAAGGAAAGTGTCTCTTTTTGACACTCCTGCCCTGCACAAGAACGTGTTAGCTTGTGTGCATGGGTGCATGAACATGATTACATACTGTGTGATAGAAATGCAACCTTCTTTTTTTTTTTGTTATTCTTAGAAGTATATAAGCAGCAGTATCTTGAACTAATTACAGCTGATGTAAAGCACATTTAAGGAAACCCATTAGCGGAGAATTAGAACTAGAACAGATTAGCTATTCTTTAATGGCCTTGACTGTAGATCTTTCGATGCCTTGGTAGCTTTTCTAACACTCATTGCTCATCTGTCTTGACTAAATGACTGAGAAGCTTCTTTCAAGCCACAGTCTGGTTAAAATGTGAAAAAATCGCTGTTTTCAGCTGAAAAAAAATATTATTTGGAAAGGTAAACTCTACCGAGTTCCGTACTGTATTTGCTGTTGAGATTTAAAGCATTATTTTACTGCTCAAAATGACTGTGTAATAGAAAGAGCAATCTCTAGTATGCTTCCTTGGAACTATAAATTATTTACTTTCTTGAAATACAGATCATAGACAATTCTACATGACTTCCCTTCTTGCAGACTTTCTTGTCTCTTTTTTTTTGTATGCTTTGCAAATGCCTGCAAATTCATTTTCATTGAAAGGGGAAATAAGTAATTTAGACTATTGCAGCTGTTTCATAATTAATTAATTTCCTTTAAAAACAATCAAGTAGTGCCTATCCATTGTTCTGTGTGCTTTTCTGAGGCATGAAGATTCACAATATCAAAATAAGTTCCAGATGGAAGTGAGTACTTTATAATGAGAGAAAAAAATTTGTTTTGGTCCAAAACCTGAAGAGTCCTGCCCCAGTCAAACCAGAAAGTATTATGCTTACGCACATTTTTCAAGTTTTGAGCCATTACTTTAAAAATTACTTAAAAATACCAATTCAGAATGTTTTATAGGGTGTTAATTTATAAATAGAACTATAGAGTGAGACAAAACAGTTATGTAGGACTATTTATTCATTTGTTTCCTCAAATGCTCCTGGCATCTGTTAAAATATAACAAGACTTAGCACATTTCCCCATTTTTGGCACTCTGTTTTCTATGATAAAGAGAAATATTTGCAATGATAAATCATCTCTTTGCTAATAATAAACAACACATTCTCCTGAGGAAAAAAAAAACCAACATGGTAAAATGAAATGAAAAATATATTGAGCAGAAGGAGAAATGATCAAAATGGTGCACTGAGAAAGTCTATATGTTCCTGTACTTACGTTCCTATAATAAATATTAGGGTTTGTGGAAGAACTTTTAACATGGCAGTTTGCAATAAGAATAGAAAGTCTTCTTTGAACACAAAAGACACTTATGTAAGAGGTTTATATTATGTAAATGTTACTGTTATTGGTGATAGCCCATTATAAAGGAACACTTTATATTCAGAAAAGCATTTTAAAATAATGGGATAGATGCAGCAGTCTCTAGTCCTGACTTGGACAACTTTCTCTTTGAAGTCAATGGAAGTTTTGCCGGAATAAAGGTGGAAGAAATTAGCCCATTCATTATTATCTGAATTACATCAAGAGCTGACTGCTAAACAATAAAATCATGATTCATAACATAACGGCTTCATTTAATTCTTTTGTAGTCTTAATATATCTCATTATATGGTACTTCTGTTCTTTTCCTCTCTATGCAGTATTCAAATTAATAACAACCACCTTTACATAACTGATGGTTAGACATGTTTTGCTGCCTTAGCAAGATCAAAGGATTTTATATACCGTTTTTGGATAGATACCAAGAATGGAGTGATCGATCTCTTCTGTAGCCATTAAGCATAGTGTAAATACCTCAGGGTACCAAATTAGGCACAAGTGGTTTGCCAGATGCTGAGAGCATCACCAGTTGTCAAGAGCTTCCCAAGTCTGCGGGACAGTCCAAAATTTATTAGGGATTAGTGGTGGTCCAAGTTGTCACTTCACTGATTTGTGCTCATTCAGCTGTGCCCTGCCGTAAGCAGCCTTCTTGATATGTGGAGATAAGGTTCAAGTGACAGATACTTCTCGCCCTTCCCCTCCTGCCAGGCACTTTTGTGTGTGAAGGAGGCAGGGATGGACGCTAGTGCACCAGTTCTTCTCCTATGCCCAGAGAGGAATGGAGGTTACAGTAAGTGAGATAGCAAAATTAGAAGGGCGTCAGAGAAGGAGACTGAAGAGAACAGCCCAAGAAAAGGGACCCCCAAAAAGCTTTAATACAAAGCTGGCATTAACCCCTCACCAGGAAGCCATCTGCAGCCTTCAGGCTTTAAGAATTCTTTTTATCTAGAGATGTAATTGAAACAAGATGTGTAACAGCTGCAAGATGTCAGGTTTGTCAAAGTAACTAGAAAAATGAGTTTTGTGACACACTCGCACACAGCAAAGTAATGTATAGTGAAACAAAAAAAAAAAAAAGGAGTAAATTATCATATGGGTTTAAAAGAGGAAAGAAAATATTAAAATAATGAAAGTTTCAGTTAATCCTCAAGCATGGATGATTTCAAATGAAGCTACAATGAGGGTTTTCCAGAAGAGGAATTATCCGAACTCTTTACTTCAGTAGAAAGAGTAGTGAAACTTTTCATGTTCCCATCATAACCATAGTCTATCAATGGACTATGGTCCATAACCACTGATGGACTAGAATGGTTAGTGCTCTGTAACAACTCTAGGAGAGGGTGGCAGCTATGTTATTTTACTCTTCTGCATGTTTCTGTTATTCAGATGCACTACCATTGGACTTTGCATTTGTAGGCAGGGACCCAGACTTGCTGCACCAGGTACTGTTCAGACACAGAACAAAGAGCTAGTCATTGAGTCAAAAACTTTCCTGGCAAAGTGAAAGAAAAGAAAATGGTGGATATAGGCAAAACTGGTCAGAAAGAAAAGACAGAGTATTTTAATTATCCGAATAAACAGTGGTCACAGCAAACCACCAGCCTGACAGTGCTGCCAGATGCATGAGCATGAGCGTGAGCATGATGGGGAAACCTAAAACTTTCTTTTTAAGAACCTCGGAAAGAGCAAGGAAGCTATTTCGTGCATGTTTATCCTCCCAAGCATGAATAACAGCACAAGGATCCCCTGAAGGTATTGGTTGGGAACTAGGGGAGTGAATTGCCCTAATGGGTCAAGAGAAGACTATAGTCAGCCTTTTTGTAATAGCTTTCCATAATGACTTTTCATAATGATGGGGAGAATCCACAAATGGCTTTTATAGTGATAGAAGTGGGAATCAGTGAAGAGCTGTAAAGAAAACAGGCCCATAGTCAAATGCCTAGGAAATCTTTTTGCTGCAACATCTCAGCTAGAGCTGGCTCTCATCTGTGAAGTCCAGTTGTGCAAACTGAGGTATGTGTAGCAGCAGAACAATGCCCTTCACCAAAGATCTCAGTAAACAGGTAAACTGAGTCTCAGTCAGTAATGCATGGTAGTTTAGAGCTGCCATAATCCCAACATGTGCAAGTTCTGCAGGTTCCCTGATGTAGGGTGGTAATTCAGTGCCAGGGAGCTATTTGTGGGAGAGTTGGACCCTAGGGTCATACAAGATCAAAGGCAATGAGTGCAACTGAGCACCCTCCATAACCTGACACAAAGAAATGCCACCTTCATGCACATGATACTGGAACCTTCAGAATTACCTAAAAAATCAGGTTGAAGGTAACAGGTTCAGTGGCTGGAACAACAGGGAAGCCAGGCACTTGTGTGATGGAGGCACAAGACATTGTTCTGAGGGCATAAAGCCACAGGCTGAGTGAATGAAGCAAGTCCCCTGCTCTGGATAGGGTCAGGAAGGATGGTACCTGAAGAAGAGTTTCAGGGGTGTGGGAGTGCTCCCTGGGGCCAGACCTGGAGATGTAGGTAACCTCTCTCTTGCCTGTGAGCCCCTTCCACAATGAGCAAAGAGAGAGATTCCTCAGGGTTCAGTGTGCTGAAATGCTGATAACTACTGGGCATTCTTCAAGGCACTCCAGCACCTCATCAGAATATGTGTGGCACCAATGGGAACTAATTAAATATACTTGTTACAGTACTGCTGTGGAGCACTACTCCAGTACTGCTTCTTCTGATCAGAGCGAGTCCTGGAGCCCACACATGGATGCCTGTCAAATATACCTTAATTCCCGCTTTCAGAAATGACTTGGAAACCTCTCATTGAAAGACTTAAAGAAAATGGAATTCTGATTTTTTGAACAAACAGGTAATTCAAGTGTTTTCCTTTCCTCAATTCATATTCACACGCAAAAGCAGCTAATAAAATTTCAGTGGCGCTTATACTGTGATTTGGTTGATAGAAGAAAAGTCATCTGTTAAAGCTGAAGTCATCGTAACTCATTAGGTGCTAACTTATTTGATGTGTGTTAGAGAAACAGGCTAGCTCTATTGAAATGCTGCTAGTTCACCCTTATCTGCTCACAGTTCCCTCTGGAGGGCTGAAAGGTATAAACAAGTTTTCTCAGAAATACACTGTAGGAGCATGCAAAAGCAGTTGCATTTACTCTGTCCCAGAAGTCTCTCTCTGCCTGCAGAGAAATACAGAACCAAAGTGAATCCAAAAGTTTAACTATAGTTCCCATATTTCCTCCTAGGAAATCTCAAGAGAAAAGGTGATTGCGTGCACTCACAGATGTCCCATGAACATGCAGTAAATCCAACATTTTCTCAACATGGCGCTGGGCTTGCTGCACCTGGTAATAAACCATAGCAATAAATTGGGTGATCTGCACATGCATAATAAATCTGTTCACCTGAATGCAGGCTTACAGGATGGACATGCTGTGCACAGACTGGCTATTTTCCAGGTCTTCTGGATGTCAGGCTTGCACCATGACTGGCTTGCCTGGGAGTCCTGGCAAAACTGCTGACTTCCTCTTTTCATATCAGCATTTCCAGGGCATGTGCAAGGGGTGGGACATATGGGAGATTAAATCTTAGGAGTTATTTTTCAGTATGCCCATACTCATTCAAGCCACGATACCACCCTGAAATTATAAACAAGCCCAAACCCATAAAAGTGCTCTTTCTGTCAGTATAGGCATTTTTTTTGTGAATTATACCTCAAATTCTTACACGTTCAAATCTATTATCGAGTTTATTTGCATGAAGGTTTTGTGTGCTTCAGGTGAATGCTCTTCTGGTCATTAGCATCCTGAGTACCCTCTCAGTTTCCATTAAAACATTTACTTTTGTAAGAGCGCTTTAGTTTAAGAGCTGTGAATGCATGAGTACCTTCTTGCAAGTGATGTAAGTCATGGTGTCTCAGGCAGGGATTGATTTGAGCCTGATAGTCCCACACTATGATTGCATATTGTCCTTCTTCCTCTGAAGGTGTTCACGAGTGGTGAACTTCAGGCCACAGTGGAGATACTAAAATAGGTCAAGGGTTGGTCTCTGCCTGGTAGGTCAACTGACTTGGCACAGAATATCTTCACACAGTGGAAAATAGGGTGGCCACATGCAAATTGCTCATTGGAAATTCTTCCTTACCACTTGACTATTGTAAGTAAGTGTATACACAAGAGTGATATTTTTATGGCTATATAGATCAGGAACAAGGCCTATTGAGAAATGGCAGCAAAGAATCACAAAATTGACTGAATCTGTGCTTCCTTCACCCCTACCTCTTCATTTGTTTGAGGGGAAAAGAACCTCAGCTCTGTAAGAGTAGGTGACTGATTTTATAAAAATGAAAACATCTCCTTCTTACTTTCTCTGGCAAATGAGCCTTCTTTACCATCATGATACGGGCTGCATAGAAATGAAGCTGGGGACTTCACTGGATTATAAATCACTGTACTTATGTTTAAATAAGGAGTATATTCAGAGCAAAGATGCTAGCTTGATTTCAATAAACCAGAAAGCATTTAAGACACCAATAGACCCTGTTGAGTTATAGTCTTGCATCTCCCTAGGACTTTCTCACATTGTTTTTCTGTGCCAATTCAGGACACTGCCTTTCAGCTAATTAGCAAATCTGAGCAAAGTTGGAGGGAATTCATGTTTTTCTTCAACTGGGTGACATGCTTATCAAGTCAGCTACCTCCAGTCTGATACAGCAGGCTGCCAACAGACTTGTCACAATTTATGAAGAGGGTTTGTGGTGGTGATGGAACATATAATGAAAACCACATCCACCAATTAAACACCTACATTTCCTTTTAGAGTCCAAACAATAGACAGCTTTCCTTTTGCAAAAGAGATTTCTCAAATCACATCAACTCATAAAAGAAATATAAATTAGTAAGGAAGCTTTGAGTAGATGTTTAATGAGTCTCTGGCACAGTGACTTAGTGAGGCATGACACATTCATGAATATGATCTACTTGCAAACATTCAGCCTTCAGCAATCAAAAAAAAGTAATGCAACCAAATATGGAACATGTTCAGGTCAAGTCATCAGTATACATGATATAATTTTTTCCTGATAGGTAAAAGAGTATACCTGATGCTGTTCTTAGTGTGTGATACATGGTTTTAACACCAGGAAACTAGCACCAGTCATATTTTTACTCAAGTGAACCAGCACTGACCTCTTAATAATGGCATGACATAGAAGATGATCTTTGAAAATAACTGTGGACTTGTTCAGCAGAAATTAGAGGGTGAGGTAGAGCCTTGGATATAACACATTCAGCGGTATTGGAGCTAGAAGGGTAGCAACAGGAGCTTGAGGGGCTGTTTTCTCTGAAGAAAATCGCTGGTATCGAAACATTTCATTCCAAGGACATAGAAGAACAGAACAGTCACTTCAGAGAAAGGGTGTCAAAATTAATTTTACATAATTTTACTGACAACATTCAATTACCGTGCAGTTGATATGGGCCAGATGCATTGGAAGGCTTTACAAAAATACACTGGGTGATGATAAAAACAAATCATATTAACACTGGAGATGTATTTACCTCAAGTAATGCTCTGTGATATTTGGCACCAGTTGTACTGAGCATTGCGTCATTATGTCTTGTAAGCAGTTCAGCAGTGTTCATAGGGGACAATGTCTGAGTTGAACAACATCAGCTGTCCCATGTTTTTTTCAGGAGGAAAACCTAATTGTGTTGTGCTCAGCATCGTGTGAGTACTGATATGCTTCTCTTAGACCAAAGCTTATAGGGCTGCATGGTGCTAAATGTAAAGCCCCGCTTTGGGTTATGTTAGCTTGGAGAAATCTGCCGCACTGTGCTGTGTGCACATGCTTTAAGCTTCCCAGCGGATGTGAGGCAGATGAACCTTTTTCTTGTGGGCATGGGCATCTGACAGGCTTAAAAAGAAATAGGTGGAACCAGACTTATTTATGAGATTGTGTTTTCTAAGCATGAAAGTCAGTAGATTGCTCATTGTACAGCATAATTCATACAGTGATGCGTCTAAACCTGAAGTCTGTCATCTAAGGTGTGTGATTACTGAGAAATTTAGTCAGGTAAGGCAAGAGACATAGTTTTATTGCTTGTGGGGAGTACAAACTGAAGGAGCACAGAAGAATCTTCAATTTCCAGTGAAAAGAAAAAGCTAGCAGTTCTGGAAGGTCAAAGACAAGCAAGTAATCCACAAAGGATGCTTGTTAGCAGGCTGGAGACATGCCTAGGTTGGAAGCTGAATGCAATACTAACGTATTAGCTGCCTATCTATCCCAACCACTAAAAATCACTTTCATTATATCTGTCATTTAATATGCCTAACAGTTACCACACCAGCCAAAATTCCCCTGAGTTAATTGGAGTCTGGATTTTGGTTTTGTTCATTCAACCAAGCAGTGCAAGTTTATGCCAGGAGATTAATTTAGCTGTTGGTGTGCCACCAAAGCAGATCCTTACTTCAGTCTTTACAGCTCTTAAGCAAAGTGCAATACGGTGGTTTATATGCACAGTTTAGGCAGGATAGCAAACCCCATGAATAAACCCCACACAACCCAACTAGGCACCTGAGATGCTGTTGTTTTAGCACATTTAGACTTATCTCCAGCTTTCCTAATGCACACACCTAGAGGCAATTTGGGTATTAGAAGACTTGTTAACCCAGTACATAAGGGCCTGGAGAAGTCCAAGATATGCTTTGGCTACATGCTGTCTGTACTGCTTACATGTCACATATTACACAGGTTGGGATGACACACCCAGGGAAGTCAGAACTACCTTTTCTCAGTTGAATGATCCTGGTTCCATGATCCCTCCATTCCCAGATCCATACTGGGATCAAGATCCAGAAAGGGTGGTGAAGGGCTTGTTGCTCAGAAGAGCCTTTGGCCTGATAAGTAGTGCATGTTCCTTGAGACTGAATCTATGGATGTGAACACCATGATGAGAAGATACTTGGATCTGGGCTTCCCATTTTCTTCTGCTGGTGTTTTAACCACTGGGATGTTATCAAAACAGTGTGCTTGGCTGTGTTCTTTGGTTTTCTTTTCAAAGAGAGGTGTGCCCCTGTTGTCTGACTGAAATGCCCAAGAGGGCACATGTGTGGAACTCAGAATTTGAGTCCTGCTTTCACGGTGGAGAAAAAACACAGCAAAAAGTGTTAAGTTCTCTTTGACATTCTCCTTTGGCAGGCATAGGGTTTGGCTCCCAGCATAGCCTCTGGGTGTTGAGAAGCTGGCTGTTGGGTGCAGGCTTCTCCCCATCCTCAGTATGGGGAGCTTTGGCACCCACTGCAGAACTGTGAGATCCATTTTGGGATCTGGGGGCCTAACTCTGTGCCCAGTTATGCAGCTTCTTCCTGTACAAAAATCTTTTAGAAGAAGGTTTAAGTCTTAATGTAATTACCGTAAGTTTAATGTTATCCCACCAGATAAACTGAAGCCAGCTGCTTCACTCTAGTGAGGACTGGTAAACGTTGTATCAGAGGACACAGGAACATTTGTCCTACCTTTTAGTTTTTCAGAGAAAGCACATTTGCCTGGAAAATATACCCAGTTTTGTCGTTAGTGCCAAGATGGTCTAAGAAGACAGGAGATAATTCTTATCTAATCTAATCTAGTTAGAACACTTCTAGAGAGCACATTACTGGTGTTTGGGTTACAAATGAGGGTCTGGATTGCACCTGCCAGGTATGTGCGAGTGGAAGATGCATGTGCATGGGGAAGAGGCATGTGCAGCGCATAAGGGTAAAGGCATGCATGTCCTCATGCTCTCATGCAGGAACTATCTTCTATTCAGCATTTTCTGGTGACACATATAATAATTCCCAGTAGACAGCAGGTCATATTTCTAAAAGAATATCAGTAACTATGGGCTTGCCTATATGTGAGCAAGTAAAATACATGAGGATGTAAATCGAGTAGCCTGCTGTACAGTCTGCAGGGTGCTGGCATTGGTATGTGGAAAATTACACACATATGTGCAGTTATTTAACTGAATTTGCTTGTATATTTTAAAATACAGCTAATGTAATGCCCGTACCAAATTCTAGGCATTTCTTGTAAGGATGAGAAGTACTACTATATGGTAGATCAGTCAAAATTACCGGCTTCCATCCAAATTTTGCAGATATCTTTTATCTGTAATTGGCAACTTCTGTCATACTCCCCAACCTGGTGCAGACATGAGCATGATGCACAGATTTTGGCGTTTGGTGTAGCAGATGATTTGCTTCCACGAAGAAGATAGGGACAAATAGGCATCCTGTTCTGTTCCTGTCAGCAAGAACATCTCTATCTGTTCCTGTTGCAGTCACTTGTTCCTCAGGGCCACTAACACCAACAACACTGAGCAAACTATGAGATTTCACACCTAAGGCTTCATCTGTTCCTCTGCAGCCACCTCTGGGCTATCACAGCAAAGTCTGTGGTCCAGCTTTCTGCTCCTTCTCTCTGTCTTTTCCATAAGCTCCATCAAACAGAAAGGGCTAGGACCAAATCTAGGAATAAGTTGTGCTGATCAGGTATGGCCATAGGGGAAAAGGAGGATGCGGTGTACAGGGTTTCCCATATGTTACAGAGTGTGGGAATGTGATAGTGGGAAATGAGGTTGCTTAAGGCCAGGCCACCACATAACTGGCTCTAAGAGGCTGGCAACCTGCCCTCCTTAAGGGAGATGCTGACAGCTTTTCACAGCAAGCGAGCTCAGCTCCTCTTCAGCTGTCCCTGACCATGCAGGAATGGCATGGTTACAGCAAGGGATTTATTCAGGGGAAGGAGAAAATGAAAAGGCTCCCCACACCCTCAGGATGCTGGTAAGCATCACTCATCTGACAACCAGAGAAAATGGGGGAGTGAAGGGGGATTCAGATTTTACACCTCATCTCTATTCTCCTCATGCTCAAGACAGGGAGGAGAGGGTGGTTGCCCACAGAAGGTTAGTTGCCCCTCATGTCCTTCAGCTATTTACCCTGGCAAAAATGAGAGTTTCATGAGGGTGACTGGGGTTCAGTAAGAACCTTGCTCACTGCTGCTATGCTGCAGTATGCCCCTCACCTCGCATCCCAAATATTCAGTATTTTCTCATCAGTGAGAAGCAGGCAGGGAGTTGGGCAGCAGCAGAGCTTAGTACTGTCAGAGGGTTTCTTACTGCAGCAGACTGTTTTTTGCTGGTTATGGCTGGTCTTTCTGAGGACAAAGCAAAATAGAGAATCTGGCCGTTAGAATGTATCCCCCCTAGACCCCTGCCTGCGTTCACGGACGCCGGTTATTTCTGGAACTGGGTACAGTGCAACATGTATACATTAGCAAAATCAAGTCCTTATGCTGTTCAGGAAAATTTGGCTCTGAACAGTATAGCTAAAAAAGCTATCTGTCTGAGCTACTTAGAATACTGCACAGTTTTTGCCAGCTGAATAAAACCAATAGCATTTCTATGAACAGAAAGCTTTTGACAACAGTCTTTGAATTACGGGTGACAAGAACCATTCTCTTCATTTTTAACTTCTAACCCATGATGTATAACGTAACCCTCATTTGAGGATAAGAGGTTAGTATCTTATTGACTTGGCTTTAAATTGCATTTCATTGTATTAAGGAGCATCTGTCATTTTTATTTTTTTCTTTCCTGTGGAGCTAGATATACTGTAATGTATGAAAAATTTGACTTCCATGTAGCTGTAAGGCTTGACTTTTGAAAACATTCAGCTACAAAACTAAGATGGTATTTAGTGAAAACATCCCAGAAAATTATGATTTTACAATTACCTTATTGGCAGTTTGATTTTAATGTGGTTTTGCTGATAGCTACCTTTGTACTTCAGGATTGTAAATTAATTAGACATACTGCTTCATCTACTCAGGAGGCAGGAGAAGAGTTAAGCTAATAGCTGTGGGAGTGCTGCGCCAATTTGAGACTGAGGCTAAAATGACATGATAGAGGGAGAGGTTAGTCCTCTCCCAAGGTTGTCACTCCTGGTCACATTTTGATGTGAATTTATTGGACTGAAAGAGGTTAAAGAGGTAATTCTGCACAAGAAGAGAAAAATTTCTGAAATAAAATGGGGCTCATCAATAGTCCTGGTGTCCATAGGGAGTTGTCAGATTCCATAATATTAACCGTGTAATTAACAGGATATATAAAGTGATGTACTTTCAAATAATTTATATTTCAGATGCCTTTCAATCTGCTAATAATGCCTCCTTTTTTCCCTCCAGTCTCCTGGAATCACTGCATTCCTTTTTTTTTCCCCTTGTCTGTGTAAAAACTCTTCACATCTATCAGATAGTTCTAACTAGTGCTCGTTCCCAAGGGTGACTTAATGGACGAAATATGGATAAATCCACATGACAAATTCACTTTACAGTATGGCACAGCTGGCATTCTCTCCTTAAGTTCAGCTCACAAATAAACTTGTATGGAAACTGCATCGATGCAGAAGGCAGGTCAGTGCATATTGCTTCATTGTGCCCTGGAAATGACCTCTCAAACAGGTGGTGGAGATGCACTGACTTTTGCCTCTCCCTTTAAGACAAATTGAGGTGTGATGGGTCATTTGCAGAGTACTTTGCAAGAAAGTGTGCCTCTGTTATTGGCATTCGTGTTGCTCTTCAAACCTCATTTTCCGTCTTCAGTGACTGGGCTTTGAATACTTATAGGGTCTGAGTTAGACCTGTAAGTTAGAACTCAGTTGTTTTATTATATTATTTATTTTTATTGTTATTATTGTTATTCTTACTATTATTATAATATTGGTCATCTAGGTAGGAGAAAAAGGCTTCCCTGAGCCTCTTTGGAATTACCAAAAGTAGACCGTAGTTTTGGGACATGTAGCCCAGCAGCCCCACTGCATAAACTCTTCTGTTGGTGATTGCATCTCCCTCATGGTCTTCTTCACTGACCTGGGGAGAAAGCACCAACAGCTGGGGTGGTTTCAGACCTATGCCTGAACTTATTGGTGCACACATGCTGATGGACAGCTGGCTGCCTTCTGCTGGCATGAGGTAAAGGACTGAGTTATTAGCACTGCGTAAACAGCTGCTGATTTTCAGTAGGACTTTTTTGAAACCTCTTGTCAGATTTGGTTGAAATCGATTTGCAGGTTCAAAGTAACAGCTGGGGAATAGGGAGTAGATGATGGGGAGGGCACCACCGTTTGACACTTTGCTTCCCAAGGAAGCTACACACCAACCTGTGCAACAGACTGGGGTTGAAAAGAAATAAAAAAACCCGAAAAAAAAACCACCTCCACACCCCACATCCCCCCCAAAAAAAACCCAAAAACCCAACTAAACAGCCCTACCAAAACCAAACAGACCAAAACAGAAAGTGCAGGTTGAGTATCTGTCGTGGAGCCCCAAACACATACTTGCAGGAAATTTCCTCCTGAAATAAATGATGTCTTTCAGGAAAGGCAGTGGAGGAAGTAGGTGCAGTCAGTGAAGGGTGGTTGCTGTGCTTGCACTGGACCTGGTGCAGCATCTTGACCCAGAAGAATCCTGACACATGGTATTCACAGCTAAAATGATATAAAACTACAAAAAGTTAAAGGGGAAAGGAGGGTGAAGCCTGGATCTCAGTCTGAGACAGGCCTACTTTCCCAATGCTTATTCAGCATCATGATGAGGGCCAAACCAAAATCTATACCTGCAAACCCCGCGTCTGAATGCAACACACTGGATTTATAAACTGACTCATCTTCTGTATAATCTAATGATTACATTTCTCTGTGATTGAAGAGGAAAGTGCCTGGTTAGTTACAGCATGCTGGCCGAAACATAGAGCTATGTAGGAGCATGTAGCTGCTTAGTGGTATCTGGAGGGTTCCAAGCTCGTTTGCCCTGTTATATATAAGCAGCATATGGAAAAAAATACTATTTCCATGCTCACTTACCATAATGAGAACATTTTTCTCATATATCCTTAATACTTATAACTGATAAACTTACCATAATGGTAGTTTAGGCATATTCTAATAAATTGAGTGTACTTTTATCAAACATCAAAGAACAATAATTTATAGTAACATTTACAGCTTATCAGAAATGGAAGCATTTTCTCCTCCCATGCCCTAGCCATACTGTTGTGCAAATTCACTTATACAGCCACTTACAGCAACTGAAAAATAAAACATTTCCAGTCACTCTGCAAGTTCATTTTATAATAATTTAAAACTACCTGTTACAACCAATAACTTTGGTGCTGGAAACCAGTACAGCAGTTGTAAAGTCCTGGCATATAACTTCTCATGGAAAGCAGTGATTTTATCACAGCCATGAACACGCAAGTGACCTGAGGCATAAAATTACTGCTCAAAAAGAAAAAAGATCTATCTCCCGAAAATGCTCAGATACCTACTTATAACAATTACAACAATGATGATTTCACATCTGTTAGGCAGACAGTTTTAATCTGTAGAAGGTTAAGTATTTGACAGTTACTTGTTCTTACATACAGATTAGCTGCCTGAATGTTTAACCTTTAGATGTACTTAAGCAACTACTCTGGAAAATTTATTGTGTAAAATCACCCAAATAAAAATGGTCTCATCACTTGTAACTAAAGAATGCAGAAGATCTGGGATGTATTTTGCTCCCTTCTGGCTTTGCTTCTTCCTTTGTGCCTGAAAATATTTACAAGCAGGCTTCTTTAATTTTGACAGACACTGCTCCATAATTAGAGGATAAAAGCAAGATTCTGCAATTAAATGTGTGGAATCAGTTATTTTGACTCGGTAAAAGAGTCTGATAAAGAACATGATTATTCCTGCACATAGAAGTGCCCTGAAAAGCTGGGGATGGGGAGAGGGAAAGAGGGAATGAATCTTCGTGGCCTTTGCACTTCCCCAGGATTAGAGGCATGGGAATTATTTATGTAGTAGCAGAAAGAGCTCCAGATTTCTGTAGGTTTTTATTAATATTTCCTAAGTATCATAAACCATGGGATGTTTTAAACCTCTCCCATGGAAATGAATTAAATTAAAAACTATCATGTGGAACTCAGAATTATTATTTTTTTTCTTTTCAGGCTGGCATTTACACAGTTATAGTGTTTCAGTGGGAAGGGCTTTCTCACTCACATAAACACAGCTTCCCAGATTTCAGCTTTTCCTCGAATAGGTGTATCAGACTATCTCAGTCTTCCTTTCATGCTTCTCAGTCATGAATTTCTTGTTCCCCTGAAACGGCCAGAAATTGGATTCCCCAAATGGGATCCAAATGGCATTGGTGGCATGGCAGGGACAGTTTTTATGGAAAAGATCCACCTTCCTGAGCAAGATTTGCAGCGTGTTAGGCACAAATATGTAATTGTTTCATGTATCAGGGGCTGTTTAGTCTGGAGAAGAGAAGTCTGGATGGAGACCTCATAGCAGCCTTCCAGTATCTGAAGGAGGCTTATAAGGATTCTGGGGAGGCACTCTTCATTAGGGACTGCAGTGATAGGACAAGGGGTAACGGATTCAAACTGAAACAGGGGAAGTTTAGATTGGATATAAGGAAGAAGTTCTTTACTGTGAGAGTAGTGAGGCACTGGAATGGGTTTCCCAAGGAAGTTGTGAATGCTCCATCCCTGGCAATGTTCAGGGCCAGGTTGCACCGAGCCTTGGGTGCAAAGGCTCACATGCACTGCAGAGAGAACACTTGTGGTATATGTTGGGTAAGTGCTCCATGTAGAAAGCAGTCCTGGTGGTTGTACAGCTCATGGAGTGGAAACAAGCCCCAGCACGCACACTGCAGAGCACCTGTGCTGTGCTCTAGACCTGCTCCTCCCCTATCCTGCAACCTACACACTCCTGTAGACCTCATTTTGGTCATCAGCGCTTGTTGAAACTGGCCTTTGCCTGTGCAAAAACCATCTGTAAGGATACACACTGGAGAAACTGTAGGAAGAAGGGGGTTTTTATTGTTACAGTGGCCTTAACCGTTGCGTTTTTATGCCCCACTTATGTTGCATCATTGTAAATGGGACTGCAGTAGGTCCGTCAACCCCATAACACTGTAGACCATTTCAAACCTATTAAAATCTAATGGATATCTAGTGACTGCAAGTGTGCTGTGTGCCAATTAGAATATTTAAACTGGGCAATAAAAAGGAGTTAATAAAATCACCATAGAATGTTACAATATGATTCAAGGTAATGCGCTTTTTTTTTTTTCTTCAGGTATTTGAACGATAAGATAGTTTTTAAAGAAAATTGATCTGTCATCATCTTTTAAAGGCCAAGGAACATGCAGAATTATGTCTTCCTTCTCTATTTTCTCAAAATATTTTGCTGTATATTTAGCAACCCAGAGAGTCTTTTCCCTCTCTCATTATAATGAACTCTTTCAGAACTGATAGCTAGTAGAGTCATGTGCTTAACCATGGGTTTCATTCCATATATAGAGCAAGAAATTCACTGAAGGTACAGAATGCCAGTGCCATGAATATTTAATAGTTGCACTTTTAAATTTTTTTCATCCTTCTTTTTCTCTCTGGGATTGCCAAACACATCTGTCTGCTCTCTAAACCTGTATGCAGGTATCTAAACCTAAAACCAAAAAAAAAACCCTCTAGTTGCAATTTCAGAATTCTAAGATGAAAGTGAGGAATGCTCACCTTATTTGTTAACTGAAAAGTAGATAAACCAATTAGATTCTTGGGGTTTGTGGCGGTGTGCAGTATATTACATTTCAGTGCAATGTAGGAGATGCAATTAGTGGGGAGCTACATGCCAGACACACACTGGTATAAATAGGTAGAGCTCCACTGACTTCCGTGGAATTCGAGCAGCTGGTTGATGGTACCTATGACTATGGCATACATCTTTACCAGAAGTCATGAAATTCATACATTAGGTGCAGTTGTCATGTGTGGAAGCTATAATTTAGGTTAATTGAATTAATGAAAATAAATATTTATGTTTTAAGCAAAACAGTTTATGCTCTAATAAGATAACAGACACATTTTACACATCCTTTTCTTTGCTGGATTTTCTTCCCTACAGATAATGATCTTTCAATCTCTGTTCCATAAATATGCATGTCATGTTCAGGTTTCTATTTAATACATGCATGAGTAAGTAGCACTGAATTTGATTAACTTCATTAACAATAAATAATGAAGAATACTATTTTAACTATTTTAGAGCAAACACTCACCTGGCTAATGTTACTTGCTCGAGTAACCTTCTACATCCTAATGGGATTGCACACAGGGGTAAAGTTACTCAGATATGTATGTGTAGGTTCAGTCTTTTATTATGTAGCAACCTTTAGAGCTTTTACTATCTGGCAAGCAATCATTTATATCCTTTTTAAAAAATATTTATGGCTTCTTTGACTAATTGCTTCTTACATGACTTAGAGCCTTTTGCATTGGTATCATTTGTTAAAACACGTCCAGAAGCAGGCAGAGCAGAATCATTTTTCAACTTTTTAGTGTCATTTTTATAGACAAATAACACTTGTAAATGATGGATAATATCCAGCAGAATGCTGTGTTGTATAAAATGAGCATGAATTATATTTGCTGGGAGATAGAAGGTTAACTTGTCCGTGAGTTAATTGAGGAGCCTCATGGTAAATGCAAAGTGATGCATGCATGTGATAGACAAGACCTGAACGAGCTAAAAGGGGGATTTAGGTTAATTCAGTATTTCATTTTTTTTTTTTTTTCATACTGCCTGGTGTTCTCTTAAAAATAAACCCCAAAAGCCCTCCTGAATCCTAATGAGCCTGTAGAAATTCCAGAAGGAAAGATGGAGCAGGTGTGTTTAATAAGATGAGATGTTGACCTGTCACAGTCTTGGGGGTGGATCTTGTGGGCCTTTGAGTCCCGTGCAGGCTTGGTCACTTCCATTTGCAGTTTTGACCTGAACAGTTGTTTCTTGTCTTGTAAAATACTGCTTACTTGGCCAGTATTTGAAAAAGTCATTACATTTTTTTTTGTGTTCTGCAGTTTATAGTTTATATTCATGCTGTATTTTATGGCAGAAATCAAAATAACTGCCTTTCCTTTACCCAAGCAATATATGCAGTTGCATATTACAAACGTGTGCAACTGAATAACTTTTATAGGAGAGTTCTTGACAGATGCCAGTTAACGTCAAGGGATACAAATGCTCAGTGCCAAGTGATGGCAGGATATACAAATCAATCTGGTTACAAACTTTTTCTGCATAAACTGTGCAAGACTGTGACCTAAGAGGACCCTGTGCTGCAAGTGTTTAACGTGATGCACAGGAGGAGTTCCAGTCATTTAAATGGAATTATTCAAGTGTTTTAAATGTGTGTGTTTATGCATTCAAAAAATGGGGCCATGTGAAATTAAATCAGTTTAGGCATGCCAGGTTCAATAGAGATATCTACTGTGTAGATACTCTTTTACTCACCCTAAAAATCCAAATACTATGGTCACTTTCTTTCTTATTAAAAAGGCTGGATCCAGTTTGTCAGCGCTACCTAGGCTCTACAGGATGTTGCTGCAGAGCAGAGGTAAGAAACCTTTGATCTGACCACTGGTAAGACTCTTCAGCTCTGTTTTTTTGCAACTTGCTACTTGCAGCCTGTTTATCTACCTCATTGGATTGATTTCTTCACGTGTGAGAATGGATAAAGCTTTATACCATCTAAGCTGTTCTGATGGTCTAAAGCTGGCTTCTGCCTCAAGAGTGGTCAGCTTCTCCTCCATGATACGATCAATCACGCCTCCAGTATAGCTAAAACAAAGGCATCATTCTTGTATGACAGCTGCTATAATGGGCTGAGCTTTCTTGCACTGGGGCACATGTAGGACCCACAGTGCAGCAGGTCGGGTGATGGGGATGAGCCATGTACCTGCTGTACTTGGTGGAAGATGAGCTGCATAGAGGCTTCCATGCCCACCCTAGCTGCAGGGGCAGGCGCCGCTTCTATAAACTCAGTCATCACAAGTCCTTCCTTGGGGACTGTGTCTGCTCTCTGAAGCTCAGCTCAAACAGGGAGTTTGGAATGACCTCGGGTATTTAATTCATGTTCCCAGAGAATTTTCCAGTACTTTGGTAGGGCTAGCTCACCCTTGTGGGTCATTGTAAATACTTAACATTGTATTTACACATCCTGTCTTTAATTTTTGCAATGGTTTCAATTCAACTTTTAAATAAATATTTAGGGTGGGGATAGCAATTAAACAGTTGAGCTCTTGCCAGGATCCTTTTTTTTTGTCCTTTTTCAAAGGCATTCATGATACTCAGATGTAAAACTCTGGATAATATCCTTCCAGTTATGGCATCTGGCTTCTTGGCAGACTCTTTGAGAAGTTGGCAGGCTTGGTGTTGCCTTTAAATCCAAAACTAGATCTCTGGTAATTTTTTTAAGATGCTTTCTCCTTCTGCTTGTCATTTTTGCTTGCTTTACCTTTGATTTGGAGGAATTCATGCATTATTGATCATTTGAGTTCACAGTGCTTGCCCAGTTTACCATGCTAGCCAGAATCCTATGGTAAAGAGATTTATTAATGGTTTAAAGATGGGCACATGTATCTATTTCAAAGTGACCTCCAACTGTGTGCAGGAATGTTTTGTCTTTTTTTCTGAGTGAATCAGGAATAAAGTCAACTGGACTAAGGTGGTCTGAATGCTATGTTTCAGTAGCTTTTTTATCACTACAGTAACACTCAGGTCTGTATTTTTGATTTATTTCAGAAGATAATGTAACAGTTTTAGCAAAAAAACCTGTTTGTGTAGGGAATATTTGAATGCATCCATTTTCAGAGATTTCCCCTCCTCCCCCCTTCTTTTTTTTTCCTTGCCATTTCTTTTGGCTTTCAGGATCCCTGTGGGGAGGTGAATCCAGCATGGCACAGTTTCACCTCAGTCTGGAGAGAGAAGGGTTTTAGGTCTGTGATACATCCTTTTTCTGCCCAGGGAGAAATATTCCCATGCTAAGGTCAGTCCTAATTGAAGCCTTTTGCACAACAGCAGCAGGAGTAAGCACCAGGCAGGCTCCCTGGGCAGCAGCCATGCCTTTCAGAGAGTGTCAGATCACAGGCACGGCTTAATAGAGTTGTCGCTTATCCATCAGCCCTGAATTGAGGATGAGTGCATTTCCCTTTCACTTTTTGTGCCTGGGATGCTAAGTTAAAATATTACTACTTTCTACTAGGAGTAATAAAGAACATATGAGTCTATCATATTTTATCTGGCTGTTTGCAGTGGTGGGTTTCCACTGAAGGCAGTACCTTTGGATCATTCATTTCTTCTTTTGGAAAAGGCAGTCACATCTCAATCTTCATTTTTTTAGGGGCAAGAGGAGGGGGAAAAAGAAAAGTGTAAATGTAGTGGACTGTATTCAGCTGTTTCCCAGCTGTACCAGCAAAGCAGAGTGCCTGGCTGGCTGGGCAGAGATAGGGCTGATGCGCTGCTTCCCATTAACTGAGCCTGAGTAAAATTACCTGGTGGATGTGGGCTAAAAGTAATCAAAACCCCATGATCTGAGCCAGCATTACAAGCACTGAACACAATACCAGGCTTTTCTATGATTTTTTTTTTTGTGTTGAAATATGTTGTGATGGAACAAAAATAATTACACCAGGATGAATATTTGGTTGGAAAAGCAGTATCATTGCTTTTAGTCCTTTGTTGCATGTAAGAAAACCTCTTTCAGAGAATCCATAGTGAGCAAGCGTAAAAAAAGCCAGGCCATGGTTACAACAAGATACATATTTCAGAAGGAAAATATTAGAACGAATCAATATATTTCTCTTATGAACTATGGTTCTTCTGAAACCTGCTTAATTTAACACCTACAGGCCCCTTTTTAGAAGGCACGCATCTGCTCTGCATGTATACTTTTGCACTTGGATTCATTGCTGTATATAATGTGATGACTATGCAAGTACATGTATGGCCAACATAACAAGGCCAGACTTGATGGGGCTTTGAGCAACCTGGTCTAATGGAAGGTGTCCCTGCCCATGGCATGGGGTTTGGAACTAGGTAATCTTGGTCCCTTCCAACCAAAACTATTCCATGATTCTGTGTATTTCTGACTTCAACAAGATAATGCAAACAGCATTATTTCAGTTCTAATTGATCATGCCTCTTCCCTGCTGTTGCAAAGAGAGTAGCTTGATTACAGAGTCAGTAAAAACATACCATGGTCAATTTTTCCTGACAGTGTCTCAGCAAAGATAACTAAGTCCATCTCATCAGTTTCTCATTTGGAAAAAAAACCCTCAACATGTATAGTAATCAAAGTTTTCAGAAAGCAGAGATAATCAAAGCCAAGACGCTTGAGGAAAGGCCAGAAGTTGCTTGTGTATGGGCTTGATTATGTTTCAAAACACTAATTTCTCCATTTTAATTATTGACTTTATAATAAAGGCACTGTTCAGAAATTTTGACTAATTACATTCATTTCCAATTCCCATTTCTTTTAATTAGTTATGACTAAGACTTGATTTGTTATCCTACACTTCATTATTAAAGATAGTTAGCTATTAGAAATTGCCAGTGCATTTCATATAACCTCCCTTTCCCCACACCTCACATGTAAATAAAAGAGAAGGTGCTATTAATGAAAGGTCAAAGATAGGGTCCATTAAGTCAGCCTTCGTTATCAGCACCCACGCAGGGTGGATGAAGGCAATGCCAAAAGAAGGGAGGCACTAAATATGTGAAGTCAGTCTGTATACCTTGAAGAGTGTTAAACCCCTACATGAACATGCTTGGTGCATCCTCAAAGTGATCTTACATCAGTACAGTTGATCCCTTTGCCTCTTGGAGG
Organism: Bolborhynchus lineola; assembly: GCA_025448015.1. Classification (NCBI taxonomy): domain Eukaryota; kingdom Metazoa; phylum Chordata; class Aves; order Psittaciformes; family Psittacidae; genus Bolborhynchus; species Bolborhynchus lineola. The sequence continues at coordinate 4,035 of JAOEHX010052961.1, read as the reverse complement.
AAGGATAAGCTGCCTTAATATATGTTCATCTGACTGGGAACTGACTTCATTCCCTCAGTTGATTTGCGTTTGACTTTCCTGAGAACCCCTGTGAAGACAAATCTTCAATTGCAGCAGTATTTCTCTCTTCTTAACCTAAAAAATAATTGCCTCAGCTGAGATATGTCTCTGTTAGCTTTTTTTAAATGCTGACTTTTTAATAGCAGCTTTTCCTGAATTACATCAGGCTTTCTATTTATACACTGTTTTATTTTTTTGCGTTGCAGTAGATTAGAAGGTAGGTCTGTGATCTTCGGCCACACAAGATACTGGCTTAATTCTTATTAGAAGTTTAGATTTTCATCATTCTTGTTACACTCCATGTGTTAAAGAGGAATTTAACCAGGAATGAATTTCTTTCCTGGTGGAAGCATAAAATTCCGCCCAAGCACTAAGAAGTGCAGTGATCTAAATTCATGTATTTGATCACAATAGATAGCATTGCTGATACACTGAGCACGATTCCACAGGCAACGTTTGCCAATGTTTGGGAAGCTATAGCCCTGTTGTAGCCACTTTGACAGCATCAGCTGCACTTTTGGTGTGTCACACAACTGCTATGCCTGGGCGGTGACAGTGAGATAGTATAAATTCATTAACCTTGATGGCTGAATGATGCAGAGCGCCTTGAGATACAGAACACATTAGAGTTTCCCCCTGACTTGTACAATTTTATCTTCAGATTTATTTTTCAGAGTATAGAGTTTTGTTATAAATACTGAAATTATGTTATTTGAAAGCAACAGTATGTTGTACTACCTGCCAATATAATTTCCATAGATTAGGAGCAGCAACTATCAATTAGAAACATAACTATTCTGGGGTTTTGTGTTTGGTTTTTTTAATCCTCACTTCAGGTTTTGAACATAATACTAGGAATGAGCTTCAGGGAAGCAATTTCTGAAGTTTTTTCATGGCTCTTCTTTTTAATCTGTGCGAATGGATAGATAATACAACTTTCACTGAAAAACTACTTAAAGAGTCATATTTGTAAAGGATAAAGACATTAACTTTTTGTTCCTAAGAAGTGTAAATGGCACTTGATTTGCAAATTTATAAAGCACTGTGTAATACATAAGACTAGCTCTAGATATCAGTGGATGAGTATCAGAAGTAGATTCTTATTGTGTGGATAACTGAATGAGCTGAATGCTTATTTTGTATTGACTCTGATTTTATGAATGCTAAAGACAGCTCTCCATGTCACTGGTTTAAAATCTTTGATTAAAACAATTGGGTGCATTGTTTAAATAAAATGCCATTCTGGGAATCTGCAATTACTGAGTAAGCATTAGCAAAAATGGAAGAAAGCAGTGAGGTCACATAGAAAGTGATACCCAGTCACCATATGTATTTATTAGTGTCACCCATGAAATTTATGAGGCAAAGTAGTGCTGAAAGAATTTGCTGTCTTTCTAAGCAATGCTCATTTGAGGAATTGCCTAAGATAAATGGGTTTGGCTAATTGAATCATACACTTTCATAGTGCGCTACATATAAAACTAGACTTGGAAATAAATATAATTAAAGTAAACAGGCCCTCCTAATTAGTAATTGTTTCTGCTGTTTTAAGCAAATTTCAGTGGCACAAAGTAGCTGTTCCAGTGTAAACCTAATAATGCAGGCTGTAATAACAGGTGTAAATTAACACAATAGAAAACATTTACAATGTAACAACCTAAATTAAAAATGACATTAACAAGTCTGATTTTTTAAAAGCTGTATAATTAACATTTATTCAACCCCTGACAAATTAGTGCAATACAAATACTGGATGATTTTATTTATAGCCTTTCATGCTATTTTTCATGCTTTATTTTTGTTAAACAGTAAATGAAGCAAATGGGGTTCATTTTTCAATAGCATGTCATATAAGGGCAACAACAAAAGAAAGGCAAAGAAAAAGAAAAAGTGAAGATATTTACCCAAAGATATTCTTTTTGGAAGTGATATGCAGGAGTACATAACAATATCACCCCAGTCAGTGTTCTTGCTTATGTATGCTTCGTAAAAAACCCATTGTGAACGGTTTAAGTTTGGTGGAATGCAAGTACAAACAGAATACTATATACTGTACAATAAAATGCTTTGATCCCCCCAAATACATCCTCAGATAAACATAATGTACTACTAAGTGCTTAGCATTGGTGTTGTCTCTAAGCTAAATATTGCCAATAGAATTATCTTTTTATTATGGACCTAATAGAATGCCATGAACACAAACATTCAAACCAGTGTAAAAAAAAAAAAAGTTTAACTTAATTTGTGACAAAAGATACAATAATTTTCACATTGTAGAAAATGTCTCATCAGATCCCAAAATGGAGTACAATATATCTGCACTATAGAGACATCTCTGTAGCAGCTAAGCACACTGGATTTGGAGATGGTGGAGAACACATTCCTGCTCTCTCACATCTTATAGATCAGTTTCTAAATTCAGTGACTGAAGAAAGAAGAAATTCTCTGTCCTTTAGCCCATATATTAAAAAAATCACAACCAAAAGTACTATTCTGAATGCTGGGCTGTGTATAGCCCTTATTCCGTTCCTAGGCTCTAAGACAGGAGAAGCATGCCCAGGGCAGGCTGATAGGTAGGAATCTAACCTTTTTATAGTGCATATGAGTCCCTCAAGATAGTAGAGCAACTGCATAGGGACTTCCATAGGTCCCTCACCCAGAAGTAATCAGTATTTGATGCATGTTCCTCTCAGAACGATATCTTCATTTTAGGGCAGAACTAGTCTTTGGTATGTTCTAACCAGCAGGTACTGATGGAGGAAGGGCATCCCATCCAATACTGTAAGGAGGCATTGTTGCTCGTCTGGAAGAAGGGAAGAGTGTTGTTTAATTTGGTGGATGAGGATATCCTATTCTTATTTATTTTGTGCATTAAACCATGCTGGGAGGGAACAAACTTAACAATAGCTGCCTGCTGGTTGTGGACAGGATCAGGGGGAGGACCTACCAACCTGTTCTGAAATAAAGCAGCTATGAAGGAGGCTGTGGAGCCAGTCTCTTCCAGCCCTTCCTTTTTAAGTTAGATAGCATTTCTAAAATTATATCTAAATCTGCTCTGCTGCAAATTAAGTCGTGTGACCTAGCAGACAGAGAGCACAATTCATCACTGTCTGCTCTGCAACAAGTTTTTATGGGTGGGAAGATCATTATCACATGTCTCCCAGTCTTCTCTTTTTTAAATCAGACAAACCCAGTTTGTCCTTTTTCATACCTCACTCCTTTATCCATCTGTCTCTTCTCTTCTGGGCTAACCATCTCTTTCCTGTACCAGAGATTCCCCAGGCCAATGTGTGCATCTTCTCAGTGCCCAGCTGCCAGTCAAGTTTGGGATGAAGTTTGTTATGAAAGATACAGAGACAACAGAAACAGAGTGAAAGGAAGACCTGGAGGATAGGGAATGTTTTGTGTTGGGTTGTGGTTGTAGCTTGGGTTGCTAAAATGGGACCCAAATGGGATCATGAATCATTCAGCTGGTTCTTCCACTGCAGCATACTTGCTGGGTCACATCAGATTCAGGGAGCCTGCAGCCTTACACCTCCTTCCAAAAACTGATGTAGCTTTACATGTCTGTTGTATTTCAGCTGTAAATTCTGTGTGGCTTTGAAGCTGCATCACAGAGAGATTGCTCCCCCTTACAAGCTTTCATGACTAGGCTATGCAATACGGTGGTTTTCATACTGGAAGTGGGAGGCTGTTTGCTTTAGAAAGTGCTTTCCTCTTTGGCTTCAGACAATCAGATAACTTTTTTGGGACATACACTTTCACATGCATTTGATCAGAGTAGATTCATTAAGGGAGATGAAGTTACAGAATTTCTGTTTTGTTTCATTTGGCCCTAGGGAGACACACCAAGCAATATGGTTTTTCTTCTTTGTGTATATAGAAAGAGATATGTCACAAGATGATAAACCTAGGCTTTTAAATTGTTAAAGAAGAGATTAATTTGGAATTAATAAATTTAAATACTAGTATCTT
>JAOEHX010052960.1:22915-34631 GCA_025448015.1 Bolborhynchus lineola | reverse complement strand
AAAAATCCCCAACCAAACCAATAAAAAAGCCCCACCAAAACAAAAATAAAAAACAAACCAACAGTGTAAACTTCATGTCAGTGAACATGTATCTCCTCATATCCTTCTGCAACTCTTCTCACTGATGCAGAATTTCACTTACCAGTGACATAACGAAATAACACCCAATATACACAAAGTGATACAAAGAGCAGATGTTCAGTGCTGGTCTGTGTTTTCTTCTACTAAAGTACCAACTACTTAAAAAGGTGACAATTTCAGGTGGCAAAAGTCAGTATCTGATATACTGCAATTGTCCTGTCTTAACATGAATGGAAAGCTCATGGAAGAAGCATATTAGGCAAGTGACTGCATTACTACCTGGGTCAAATAACACTCCAGTCCCCACAGAAAGTCACTGACAGCATAATCAAGCCTGTCCAGTCATTTTCTACTCACTTCATCCCTCAAATTATTGATAAGGAGTGTGCAGCCACTATGATCTGAAATTACATTCTGACATATATTAGAATATATATATGTACCCTATATATATATATATTTACACAGATACATTTCTTCTACACAAACAAGTATGTGCACATATCTAAGTCCTGCACGTCAGTCTCTGAAGCCACTTGGTATTTGTAACATAAAATTAACCCCCACATGAACTCAGGTTGCTGATATAGCAGTAAAAGCTACAAATAGAATGAAATTTATGCCACACTTCATATAGTACTGCAGGGTTATCAGCAAAATATGTGATATGTAGTTTTATTTGTACATCTAAACAAATAATACCTGCAAATTTCTGCAGCCATCCAGAGGTCTTTAGTGTTGATACATTCAAAAGATGCTATATGTGCCTCAGTCTGTTCATTTGATTATGTCGTGTTTTATTAAATGAGTTCCTGGTAATAATATTAACTGTAAACTTACCCTGGCATTGGTCCATTTCCAGAAAGACTATAAACTTGACGAGGATTTAAAAGGTACTGAAATTTTCTATAAATTCTGAAGTGGTAAAAGAGACAAAGAGGAAATATTCAATTACACGTTTGGAATTTTTTAGTAACCTATCAATTGAAAGAATCAAAGAAGTTAACACATAATTATTCAAAATGCAGGATATCATACAAAAAATAAAATATTTGAACACAGCAACTGTAATTCACACATATGGTGTGGGCATAAAACTGAGAAAGAAGTGCTACAAGCTACATACAATTCGAACACTGTATAGACACAAAAAAAATAGGATAAGGAAGTAAAAGCAGAAAAGAAAACATGAATCAAAAACACATTTGGAAAAGCATACTGGTTTCTGTTAAAGTAACTCCATGATAAAGGAGAGACTCATTCCTGAAATTCATTGCTAACACAAAATAAAAAGTATAATTAATTGCAAAAGCAAATTGGCTTTGCCACCCATCAAAAATGTCCCTATAGGCTGAATAATACTCTGAGAAAGTGAATCTATTGTCAACTACATCTTCTCTGGATTATATCTGAATGTGAAGAAAATGAAAAAGATTCAAAGCCATTGTTGTATTTAAATTACACACATTTTAAATTTTTCTGAATAATAAGGAAGCAATTTATTGATACAGCATGAGAAGCATTGCCCTGCACATAGAAGACCCCATCTGGTGTTCCACCCCCAGTAAATATTTCCTTAAATGGCAAAATATCTCAAAAACTGTATTTATAAAAAGTATGACATTTTTCTTCATTACAAATATTAGAAATCTAATTTCCTACCTTGACTACAATGTAGTAGCTGTTTCATTTCTTTCGTAGAAACAAGTAAACACATGAAAGAATCAGAGCTCAGAATGAAAAAACATGTACCTGGGAACTGTGGCAATAGCTTGAACTATAAACCTTCTGTTTCATGCTTTTGATTTTAATGTTTATGTCCTCAAGCTAATTAATATTTTAGTGTTTTCAAGAATGCATTTATTTTTCCACTAAATATTTTTTCTTCTTTTCTACTGCCTTAAATAAAACAGAAGCATAATAATAGCTGAATTTTAAGTCAAAATTTCCATGTTTTCAAATTCAGCAAAATAGAACTATCTAGACACAATCCATGTGTATACTGAGGGAACTTTTAAATTTTATTTTCTTACTAGCAAATGCATAATTTATTAGGCTGTACCTTTGTTTTCCTTGTGGAAGTACCCTTGTCTACCCTTGTGGAAGAGTGTAATACTGAATGCAAACAAATTTACAGTTATCTCCAAAATTGCCAAATTTGAATATTTTCTTAACTTCTCAATTATTTAGACACATCAGTTTCTTTCTTTATAAAGAATTATATTCAACCACACTCACACATTCTATTCCTGATGCTATTCCTGACAGCAGAAGTCAACGGGAAACGACTAGTTTCACTTCGTAAGCATGCACACATCATTGTCAACAGCTGTGACTGATGACAACTAAGTCAGATGTTTGACAGTGGAATTACAGCACAGTGCATTTCAATTTCTTTTGCAACATCCTACTAAGGTAAAGGATCCTATTTTTAATTTTCTAATTAGTATGTGTACGCTGCTTCTCAGTGACATCGGATTTAAACTGGTCAAAGGTGCTGCTAATGCAATTTGTGTAGCTGACTGCAAAGAAGCTCATGAACAGTACTGTTACAAAGTTACAAAGGCTTAAGAGTTATCTGCCTAAAAGTTTGGTGCTACAAGCCATACCAGTCATTGCCTACACTCACAATACTGTTGCCAGGTATCAGTGAAATACTATGAAAGCCTTGTTAATAGAGAGCTAGGCATCTCTAGTCAAAACCTATTAAGTCCACCTGCAATAATGAATAGATTACATTGAGTCATACTTGATTAAGTGCATACCATTCATAGGTACTAGTGGAATATCAATACCAGATAATCAATCTGCAAATCTCACTGCAAATGACCCATCATAATAGATTTACGTATGCTAGTCTGTGAAAAATTAATAAATTGATGGTTCATTTCCATTCATATATTCTCAAAAAGAAAAGAAAAATAAAAGGAGAAACAGTCTAGAAATATTTGCCTTCACACTAAACTGTAACTAGATGTAAGAAAGACAAGGGAATGGACATTTATTTAGCCTTCCAGTTTTACACCTAGTTCCAAACAGCCTTCTGCTACTGACATGTCTCTAAATATCTTGCCTCTGTGTGTCAGGAAGGAACTGGACATGGATTCCTTGTCACTGGATATTTGCGCTGACAAAGCCATGAATCAGTGTATCAGCCAGTGCCCCAGAAGACAGCTTTTTGTGATGGAGGTGCAATTTCACAAAGACAATTCATGAAATTACCACTTGTCACCACCACCTCCAGCTGGTTCTTACTCCACAACACTATTTATTTGTTAACACATTTAATTGTTGTGCTTCTGTAACCACTGGCAAGGTTATTCTGTGATCTGGAAAACTGAACAGACTTAACTGAAAATACAAATCCTCAGAAAATTTTCTCCACCGTAATTCTTTCCCTCCACTTAAATCGTTTATGATCTCATATGAACCTCAAAATAGATGCACTAACTGAGGAGGCAGAAAATTACAGCAGGAGTGGCCAAGAGGGCTGGGATTATCCTTCAACAGCATTGCTGCTGAAGAAAATACCCTTGAGTGCACCAAAGTTATTTGAAAACAACAAAGGTCAAAGATATCAACCTGTACTGCACAGACAGTGAAAGTGGAGTCAGCAGGAAACGTCAGTGTACGGAAGCTGATTGCAGTGCATCCAACCGCATATTTGTCAAGGAAACAATTGTTTAAAACTCACCTGCTGGTCAGGCAAATAAATTGGAAATAGAAAACAAAGCAATGAGTATGGCAAAACAGCTGCATGATTTAGAAGGATTCCTACCTGAGAAACATTACTACCCTTAACAACAGTCTTTAGAAGCACAACATACTTCTTGTATATTCTTTCTGTCGAATGAAACTATTTTGCCAATGATGTACAAAATATATACATTGTATTAAAAGACTATTGAAAGCTACTGTCTTAATTAGTCAGATCTTACATGGAGACACAGAGGGCTGTTAGCCACAGGATGGTATGGTGATACTGCAATTTTTTTCTTATGAAATTAGCCACACCTGTCCATTTTATGCACAATCATTGAAAACTGTGGGATATAGCCTGAGGAGGATGCTTGACTGGATTTGCTGAACTCCTAATCCAGTCTCATGCATGATTAAAATCTATTTTTACTGTGTGAAAGGCTTAAAATCAAGTTTAATTTTAATTTGCTCCTTGCTTTTTAATAAACACTGAATTATATTTTTGTTCTATTTTATGTATTACCCCTTGGACTAAATCATTGAAGTCCAAATAACTGTAAATGCTTTTCTTTTTCAGGTGATGGGCAACAGGTACTAATCTCCCCATTAAGAAGAAAGCATAACTGGCTTATTTTCTTTATTTTGCAGTAACACCTGCAAGTCACTGCATTGGGTTATAAAAGAAAAGGCCGTTCAAGAACATATTTTTCACTACATATTTTGCAAAAACTCTGGCTTTCTGAAAGAAAAGAAGTTTTAAACTGTATCAGTAAGGTAATTAGATATGGCTGTAGAGAAATTATTTGTGTGTTCTGAATGTACTTTTTCTATACACCCATTTGATTCCCACCACCCCTCTGTTCCAACATTCGAAAACCAAACCTAAACCACCTAACTTTTTGTTAAAGTGATGCTCAGTTCTTTTTCTTTGCATTTACAGATTAAAAAAAAAAATGCAAAATGCAAAAGGAAATGACAAAGTATTATTGGGGAGTGTATTTACTCAACTGGTTGTCAGATGAATGCGTTCACTCTTTCTAAGTCTAAGGGCAATGAAATGGGCTGGGTTACCATATGGTAAGGCATAAAATCTCATAGGGGGAACTGTGGGAATGCTAGGGTCTTGACAGTATCTGCAATAACCTTTCTGTGTTCAATGAAAGTCAATTAGAAATCATGGCTTCATTCATTGTGATCTCTCAAATGCAGAAAATCCTAAGCAAAACTGAAGAACAGTTTTCAGTAAAAGATCACCTTAATCTGAATGAGTCAAGATAATAAAATTCTCACCTATAAAAATTAGTAGGTTGTGGTTTTGATTTTTCTCCTGCTCGCTGCCATGGAAATCTTAGTAAGACAAGCCTATCCTATACTCCTGGATCATCCATACCTGACCAGATTACAAAATTGCCATAATCAAAAAGCCTGACTTTAATCACCATTACTGTGCATTTGCAAAAGCTATTTAGGTCTGCAAATGTTCTGTGATTTTACTTTTAACAACATATAACTGCCACAACATTCTAGGCAGGAGAGAGGAAATAAAAGGTTCCTCATTTTCTGGTTAATGACTGTAAAGCAGCCAGATAGAAACATGAGAAGTAAAAAACCTAAATATTATCATTCCCTGAAAATATTTTCATTCCCTCGGTTAAACCTTCAAGTGCTTATATGCACTCAACATCCTTATTTTATACTTCTATTATGCTACTGGTATTGACATGAAATATTAACATATAAAAGGAAGAACGTGAACGTCTTCTCAACAGTGAGTCCACATGTGGACTTTTTTTAAACCTTTTTGAATCTGGTTGTAGATCTATGAGATATCATCTCCTGCCTGTGAATGACTTATGTTTACATGACTATGAAGTTAACCTTTGGATGTGCTCCTCCTAACACAGAAATATTGAGTGCAACCTTGACACATTAATATGCAATTTAGCATTTTATTTTGTGTGGTATCAAAGCCAATTTAAAAGGTTCTCATACTTCACTTACTCAGCTGATGGTGGCTGTTCTCATGCTATACACTTCATTGTGTAATGACACTTGTAGGTAATGGTGTTAGTACATGAAGCGTATATTCATTTATTTTTTAAATTCAAATCATCCCTGTGATCCTGCTTGGCCTCAGTAACAGTTGCATTAACATAAACTGAGAAGTGTCAGACTGCACTGTGCGAAGGGGAATGGGAGCTTGAGATGAGGATCAGGTTGTAAGCTTGCTTCTATTCTGGAGAATATCTAATATGATATCCCTTGTGCATTAAGCCCATTCAGAGAGTAACACCTGAGACCAATTATGAGCTAGGAACTGAAAGCTGTGAAACAACATTTCATTAATTTGTTTCAAGGCCATAACTAGAGTGCAGCTCCCTAACCTGCCTCTCACCTACATAATTCCAGACCAGATCCCTATCTGTTCATTTTGTACTATAAAAAACAGTCAAGCGGAGTGCTAGTGCATTACCTTCCACAAGGCCCATGACTGCACAGAGGACCAGGGCTACCTTACACTACTACCGTGCCTGAAATAAGAATGCTCAGAATGGCTCATATTGTTTTGCTGTGATTGCAAAAGCATGTTCTTGAAACTCTTTAGAATTAATTGAAAAACGTTAGTCAATACTTTGACAGGCTAAGAAAATGGAGGCTGCTCAGCCTGGAGAAGAGAAGCCTGCACAAAGATTTCACAGCAGCTTTCCAATATCTGAAGGGGGCCTACAAGGATGCTGGAGACTGACTTCATCAGGGATTATAGTGATAGGACTCTCTCAAACAAATAGGGGTTATATAGATAGCTACAAGGAAGAAATTCTTTACTGTGATAATGGTGAGGCACTGGAAAAGATTGCCCAAGGAAGCTGTGAATGCTCCATCCAGTGTTCACAGTCAGGTTGGACAGCACCTTGAGTGACCCAGTCTAGTGGGAGGTGTCCCAGCCCATGGCGAGGAGGTGGAACTAGCTGATCTTAAGGTCCTTTCCAACTCTAATCATTCTACGATTCCTATACTTCTTTTAGATCATTAACTGCCTTTGAAACAACTAGTGTTGTTGGCGTTGCTGACATCTACGTGTATCAGCAAAGGGATTACATAGCCAGCTCCTAAATGATAACCTGTTCACTCAGAGGTCTTCAAACAGAGTTTTGCTTAAATGTCCTTTAGCTCTAAGAATTCCCCTACCATCTACTCTGCAGGATTTTGTCCCTTTTGTTAGTTTACTTTAAAGGACACTGTTTGAAAGAAGTGATCCAATAGAGACAGTGTGGAAGAGGTAGGTAAAGCTGTCCTGCTTGCACTTTACTTGCTGGGATCCAAGCTTTACAATCACACTGGATCCTTCATGTACTTTTGGGGACTCACATCACCCAGTATCCACAGGTGTCTTCAGCCCGACCTTGGCCAAAAGATTGCGAACATTTTCAAGACTTGAAGGATAAATCACAGTACTGACATGGTAAGCCATGCTAGAAAGATTTGGGGATTTATGTGACAATCTAAAATGGCCATTACTGGATTGTTAGAATGTTTCCTATCAATGGAAAATCAAAAGCTTTCTTTGTAGGAAGTCTTACAGAGAGGCTGAAGAATCTACTCACTAAATCTGTGAAAGGCAAGGTACATATTAGAAAATTGAATACTGTTTCCATTTTACATTATTAGCCTGTCTGCATAATTATTACAGAAATTAAAAGAAAACTGTTACAGCTTCAAAGTTGCAATGCAAAATGTATCAACTTACATCTTCATGCGAATCACGAAAAAACATATACTGAATATACCTACATTTTCTGTTGTAAAATGGAACTGTTGTATATAACTCATTCTAGCTTTCAACTCAAGAATTTATACCTCCATGATAGTGTACACCTCTTCTGAACAGAACAACAGGATGTTCAAATATGAGACATAACAATATAGAACAATATGAAATGTTGGAGTCCATTTCATATACAAACTTTAAAGCTTCATTTTTAAGCATATGACAGAGATCAGAATAGAGGTGGGGAGGAAGAAAGAGTAAATAAGCCTTACCTTTCTCCTTGTTTCCCACCACTTTTAGGATTGACAAAAACTAAAAGTGGATGAGTGCCTGGAACTGGAGTGATCTAAAAGAAGGGAATAACACAGCCACTCATTAATGCTGTGTGTTGCATTCATTTTTTCCTATAGTAGACAGAAAACAAAAAGCTTAATGCAAACTCTATGTTACGCTATGTAATCCAGCTGGAAGCAATTCCGTAACTTACAATAATCCTCACTTCATTAATTTGCCACAAATTGCAAGTGGCTTTTTCTTTCTTTCTTTTTTTTTTTTTTTTAATGCTGTCTTACATCTGTGACACTATTTTAACCTATATTTCCATTGAAATATTGATATATATAGGTTACAGCCATCAACAGAGGAAAAAAAACCTTTAAAAGCAAGAAATACATGACTGATTCTGACAGTAATCTCCTATGGAAAAAGCTATGAAGAAACTGTACTTTGAAGTGAGAAATAACACTATACTATAAATAGATATATGAACTGTTAACTTGATTTCTTTTTTTTTTTAATTACAGAAATCTGCAATATTTGATATGATATAAAATCATAATTTTTTAAAAATGTAACCACCATAACAAAAATGAGTTAAAAAAGTAGAGGAAAAAATGTGGAAGAAGGGGAAGCTTGAGGAAAAGAATGCAGAGGAGGATATACTGAAGGAAACAATCAGTTCTATCACATTTTTTAATTCTTTTGCACATTAAAAGTTTTAGACATTCACATTAATGTTTAGCTTTACAAACTAACACCCTCTTTCTAAGCAATAGTGTTAGTCTACATTTGCAGATATTCTAAGTTGTGTTCACTGCCTCTGCCCTGTAGACTTGAAAAACATGAAAAAAATTGCATCAAATGATCTCTTGCTAATATCTGTTTTTAAACCACAAAGCTTGAATAATCATGTTTAAAATTGTCAATTTCATACATAAATTCTAAAATGTTTACAAGCGTATTAAGAGTTCAAAGTTAACATCTCCAAAATCATGAGTAACAACTTCAGAGATGAAGCTTAGACTCTCTCTTTCAAAATGATACACTGAAAGCTCTTGCTCCAAATACTTACACATGATTCCTGGAATAACAAAATCTTTTCAACTGAACATTTCATAAAATATGGCATGCAGAACCTGAGAAACGTGATAGCTAAGGAGTCTTACAGGCATCCAACAGGCACCTGAAAGCACTTCTAGCAGGAAGTCTTAGGCACTAGTATGTCAGCTCAACCTGTAACTTCACAAAGTATCCAGATCTGTTCCAGTACATACAATAAATAATGAGAAACTCCAGCAAATTCCGTGTAATTAAACCTAGCACAAAGCAAACCCAGTATCAGATTCTATCACAGTACGTTGTTACCGTAAAGTGCTGTATGTTGAAACATATATCAAATTGCAGGATACAGTGAAGTTTGTCATATATTTAATTGTTGTCTAGTGTTTTAATCAATTTTAGTTATTTAGCCAATTCTCTTGATGTTTGTTCCTGTGAACTAAGTGTAAACCAATGGTACTCACTGTGACAGAGATGGACTACCTACTGAAATCTCTTAGGACGCAGGTTAATTAATGAGACTCATCCTAAGGTTATATATGATCTATTACTTCCTCTAATTAGAAATAATAATCCTGATCATTATGCTGGTTAGCTAGAAAGAAGTAAGATGAATGTGCTTAACTATGATTAATTGTCTTTAAGTCGAGCAGATCTCCACTGCCACTAGGTTTTCTGCTCACTGCTGTCTGATGGAAGGAAGGTTGGCCTTGATACTTTGTTCAACAAAAGCTAAAGGATGAACTTATTTCTACATTAAATCTTTTCTTTCAAAACTTAACCATATTATTACAAGTAGAAAGTTTTGGATCATTAGAAAAAATATATATTCTACTCAATTCCAAAATAAGGTCTCTTTTAATTAATTTCTTGCACCTTTTCAAAATTACTCTTTGAGATAACATAGATGTTTCAGTATAATTAATAAACAATGAAACTAAAGATTTAGACTAAATTGGTGAATATTTTTAAGCCTTAAACTAGCATGATTTAAAGGCAATCTTCATAAAGTTACTGGACAAGTGACTTAAAGTACAAAAGAGAACCACAAAAAACTGTGGTGGACTAACTATACATAGTTTCTCCCACATTGAAAGCAGAGGTCTAACAGGAGTACTGTGAAGATTCAGTGGGTATCTTTGATATTTTTCCTTGGAACTCAGATCATAAACAAATGCAATTAACATAATGATCAAGTTTTCTAAATAAAAAAAAAATTCCAAAACAGAGTCACAAAAATCCTTTTCTTGTTCACTGAAGAACATCTTAAAATGAGACAATGGCAGCCAAGTCAGAGTATTAGAATCAGAGAAGCATGTTTTGGCCTGATATGGGAGAATTAGAGGAATATATTTTGATAAGCTACAGATTTATTTTTTTTGATCCAGACTATCTTCAAGAAAAAAAAATGGCATTAATTACAGTTGTATTTATGGCATCTTCCATCTTTGTGGAAATAGTTTCAAAATCATACAATCTGTGAGTGAAAAGAAAACCTAATGGTCTCACTGATCCCAGCCTTTCACTATGGTATCCTTCAAGATCCACTCAGCTTTCACAATAATCAGGTTATCATTATTGATACCAGTCAAAAATGTAATGGCACTAAGACAGACTCCCGTTACTCAAAACCAATTTTATCCAACAGACAAAAACAAAGACCACAGTATAATCAGTAAATTAGGGTAATCATTGCAGAACTATTTCTAACATGTGATAACCAGTGTTACATCATACACTACACTGCAGATGTGGCATTACAGAACAACACCAAGCACTTCAGAAAACATCTCAAATCCATTCAATAATTATTCTTCCATCTTAGTCCTCACTTTCTTTCTCCCCTCCTCAAGCAATGATAAACAAAAGCAGTGACCAATCCTAGGCTTAAGATTCATCATGGAAAGAGAAGAGAGAACCTAAGTATTGGATCATACTAACAAACTTATAAAAAATTTTACCCCCTAATTAAATGAAAGCACAATTTTTCATGATTTAAGGTTGTGTGTGCAAGAGTTTGTGATGCTCACTACATTTAACAGACCAGGTACTATTCTCCAGGCAGTATATCACATGAGTGGAAAATAAGAGTCTTGAAAAATGCCTGAAAATACAGTATGAGCATCAGCAATCTAATGCTTGGAATAAAACCAAAATTCATAACGAAGCATAGCACTACTACCAAAGGACATGCCAAAAATACACTTCTCTCTAGAATCGCTGGGCTCACTGAATTGCACAGATATCACCCAAAAGTTAGAAAACTGTGTGCTTCTTTAGCACACATCTGTTAGTCACACTGTGACTGATTAGGCAGATCTTGAGCTTTCTGTCAATGAATACACTAGCGTTACTGCTACATGCTCTGTCAAGATGATCTGGAGAGCAATGCAGTCCGTGAGGATAAGAAGTACAGGAGAGCCTTGAGAGCTATGAATAACAATTACTATAACATCAGACTTCGGCTATCAATGGAGCAGCCATGAGACTGCATAGGTTTTAGGATTTGGATTCTTACAGGGACTTTTTTTTTCCCACTTTTCCTTGGGTTTTAACAAGAATATTTCACTAACCTAAGAAGATGAAACAATAAAATATTCCTTTCTATCCTGACACAATAAGGTGTAATGAAATGATTATAAAGCATACAGCATTTGATATACGGTAATGGGATCTTTTACATTTGCCTAACCTCAACTACAATACATCAGAAGATACAGAGAACAGCCAACTATGTATATTAAATGATTTGAATTGCTGAGGTGACTGTCTCGAGAGGGGACGCCTGCAGCGCCTGATCGTGGGGAGGCTCGGCATCCCGGAGCTTCA
>JAOEHX010052960.1:0-22815 GCA_025448015.1 Bolborhynchus lineola | reverse complement strand
AGAGTCCCTAAGATTAATAACATAATTCCTTGTAGAATTTTGGCACAAACACTATTAGCTACATAAGGATTTTTTTTTAAATAATTTTTTAAAATAGTTCCTTTTTGAGATCCATAAAAAAACCCTGTATTCGTTTTAGATTGAAAATACCTGTAATAGCCTCATGTGCATTTGTTTTTTTTTTTGTATGTGTGCAATTATATCCACTTTGTCTAAAGCCTTGTGCAGAACTGCCAGACAAAACCTCATTAGTTGTGTGGTTTGCCTTTATAGGGTACATAATTTTGCTGTTGTAGTAGACAGAAACAAATGCAGATATCAGTTTCATCTACATTTACAACTCTAATGCCTTTGTTGCTCTTTTTTTGTAAAGTCATTTGATGTTCAAATTGTAGAAGTAATTGGCAAGTTGTATTAATAAAATGGAATTAGTAGTCTCACAGTATACAGTTATTTTTCCTAAAATACGTGCTTGCCAACAGACTCGCTGTTTCAGCTTTCTCATCTAGTCAAATATCATACATAATTCTGGGAAATGCTTTGGTTTGGCATCCAAGTTTGTAGAGCTGTTTTGTTTTTCTGATAGTCACTTAGCTCCTTGTTCCACTGTTGGAGTCTGTAACAAAGCTTATTTGGGGAAAAGCCCACAAAGCTAAATTAACTTAAGTCTTGTGCATCTGACAAGGTTTTGGCAGTTTTGTTATCTTCTTCTTTGAGATAAAGGTAAAAATGTACAAACCAACCTGCCAAGATTGTTTACACTGTTGCTGAATTACAAAGGTAAGGATTCAGATGCTAATTGCTGTCAAAACAGGAGACATTTCTTTGTAATGTGGAAGTAAGGACGGAAAAGAAAGCCTGTACAGTTGGCCGAAGGACACTGTGGTATCTGTTTATCTTTTAGCTAAGTATTTTTTGTGTACTGGCGGCTTTAAAATGGCTTGTATAAAAAGTATGATTTATGTAAGGGATGTTTTCTTCGTTATTGAAAGGAAGTGTGGTGACAACAGCAAAAAGTTTCATTCTCGTTAAAAATCCCCCAAATTTGTCACTGTGGTCAGTTTCAATAGATTCAAATAAAGAGGGACCTTTGTACATATTAAAGATTTTTGGATGTTCCAAACTTATCCACTGTATTGCACATATGTTCTTAAGTTATTTTATATATCTTGTTATCAGTGGTGTTGCTGGAACTCTGATATAAATTCTTTGCTTTGTTAAACACAAGGTCAGACTAAGCATTGTAATCATCCCAAAGCCCATGAAAAACAGTAAGATTAGAAGTAGGGATCAGTCAAAAAAAGTAAAGTCTGCCATTAAATTCTTTCTTTCTTGCCTAGTATTTACAGTCTCATCTGTGTATACTATGTTGTTTGAAAACTCCATAGTTACAGGAGGGATGTTGTTTGTTCTTGTATGTTTCTAAAATCTATTTTTGTGTGTGGAACAGGAATGATGGTTCCCAGGATCAGATTAGTTATTGAAGGGTCAAGAATAGCTTTTTAAGGCTTTCTTTAGACTCCAGTGGGATCTGAAGAGCTGTGGGAGTAGATAAGGACAGAGAGAGAGGCATTTGGACAAGATGTTTGTTACCCAAAGCAAATGGAAAAGATGGAGCAGGATGCTTACAAGGACAATATAAAGACACGAGAAGTTAATTCTCTTTCTTGCAGTCTTGGGATAGTTGGAAACAATTTTAGGATTGTTGCCAGCCTATGGTGTTAGTTCTGCTTAGAGACAGAGCTTCTGTATTGTTCGTGATCAGGTGCCAAACTAGATTATAGTTGAACCCCCCCACTTAAGGCCCCTTGAATGCCTTAAAGATAATAAAGTTGTTCTTTCTTTGTGTTTCTCCTTGAAGTCCCTTACAGCTGCTATGAAATGGTTCTAGCTGTTCTGTCAGTGTAAAACTGTCAATTTACATAAGCACCTGTGTATTCTGTGGTCTGGTTTTGTCTACTTCTGCAGTGCATCTGACCAAACTAAGGCTGCTAAGAACTTTTGAGCTCCTTTGTAGCGTAATTGAGTGCATCAAACCAAGTCAAATTTTGAACAGAGCAGGTGCAAAAAGACAGCTTTGCTCAGATTTCAAGATGCAGCACTTCTCTTTAAAAATAAAAACAAACTGGCTTTCACTTGGAAAGAGTTTTCTGTTTGTCACAGACAGGTGGGCAAGAGGATTTTTCATCCTGATTTAATGTTAACGGATGAAAAAGCAGACAGTACTGAAGCTGTAATTGAAGCTTACTGTTGCAATTCACTTGTCTCTAGTTTTTTGTTATCCGAAGAGTCCCTCATCAAGGTAAACTTCGTTAGAAACCATGAGCATCAAGATAGGTTTTTTGAAATATATTCAAGTAATACCTGATAATTGCAATTAAAGTAAAATTTGGTTTTTGTCTTGATTTAGAAACTTTGGTTTTGAAGATGAATTTGTGAATATTCCTAGAGCTATTGCGCAGATAAGTAGGGAAGCTGGTGTGAAGACATTTGTTCATATCTCTCACCTGAATGCTAGCATGAAGAGTCCTTCCAAATACCTCAGGAATAAAGTAAGTCTGGAATCCTTTTGAATATGCTTTCCAAGAGCTGCCTTTTTGGTTTTTTTTTTTTTTTTTGTGTTGGTCGTCCCCCATACCGTCCCCCCCGCACCCCCGGTCCACTCCAGCTGGGTCTGTTCAAAGGAAATCGGGTTATGAATTTATTATGGAATGTTTTCTGCAGCTGAGGAATTTATGAGTTACTGTGCTTATCAGAGCTCGAAATCCTCTTTAGTAGTTCATGTACTTTGAAGAGAAATAGATCGTGTATTGGTGAAAACCCTTTCTTCTGTCCTTGAATATCTTTGCATCTAAAGTTGCCATCATTAAGAAAGAGGAATTAGTTTAATGGTTTGGGATCCGATATCAGGCCTAAACATGTGAGGCTGGAATGACCTAGCAAAGTAAGTAGTTGATGCTAAAAAGAATGCTGCAAAGACAGATGAATATCATGATTACAATTTTGGTATTCTTTTTTCTTATTAGGAGGTATTATTTTCTATTCCTGATTTTTTCTCTTTTTGATAGAGCTGTTGTCTCACATTTTTTGTTTTACTTGAGCTTGCTGTATTCTGCCTTGTCTTTGATACAAGCGTTTTTAAAATCAGAGTTAAAATTTGATAGCTCTCAACATGTAACAACTCTATAGGGTGGCTAGACCTTAGTGTATTTGCGAGACCTATTGGAAAGTAGGTATCTGCCACTGAAATTTGACACTGTACCTAAACAGTTCTTGGAGTATTCTTATAATGTAGTAGGTCTTATGTAAACCTTCTGTTTTTTTCCAAGCTCTGGTCTGATATAAGCAAGAGAAGTATTTAGGTTAGGCTTCTTTCTTTTTGAATTTAAATTCGTGTCATTTCACTAGTGAGGCTGTGTTATATTTCAAATACAAGAACTGATCTACATGTCGATGGGACTTTTGGGATGTTCTGTGAGACCTTTAGCATAGCATCTCAAAGATCAGATGGCCAGATAAAAAAATTTTTGTGCTACTGAGGGTATAATTTCTTTCATTGCTATAGTCAGGATGCATTACGTTCTGAAAAGGCATTCTTGTCTATTCAGGATGGGTGTAATAAATGTGTTCATTTTAATTGACTGATAGGCTGTTGGAGAGAAAGCAGTGAGGGAAGAGTTTCCAGATGCTATAATTTTGAAACCCTCTGAGATGTTTGGGAGAGAGGACCGATTTCTCAATCATTACGCAAGTATGCAGTCTTGAAATCAGAAAACCATGTATAATTTGTATACCTGCCTATAGAGTACAGAGGGAAAATGTCATTTGCTTTTGAGAAGCAGAGAGGTATGTTTTTATCAGAAATATACTGTATTTATTAGCTGAAGGTGTGTAATGGGAAACATAATTAATTTTTTGTCTCATGACTGAATTCTTTCTGAATCAAGTTAGTCTTTGTTATTTGGATGTTAGGTGGTTTTTCTTAGTTTTGTTTTCTATTTTTGGTCTGAGCTAAGATCTGGTCATCTTCACCCTCAAAATAGTTACCCCTAAAACTATTTTTTTCAAGATGGTATATGCTCAAATGCAAAAATCGGCCTGAGCTGTTCTTGGCTCAGAAGCATCAGTAATGATACTGATGTATCACCAACAAAATTCCTAGACAGGATAGAGTGGAATCTGCTTCTATCTTGCAAAGTTGAGATAAGTCTGAATCTCTGTAAGTAAACAGTAAATACAGCCTTCCCATTGTTGAGAAAACTGTGTTGGAAACAGTGCTACTGAAATTGTATGTAATTCTTCCCAATTTTATTTTTTTAAAACAGCTAAGTCAGTGTTCAGAATAGATGCACACTCAGCGTAGTGCAAAGCGTGTTGATTATTTACCTGAAAGGGTTAAGATTTTATTCTCAAGTTATGTATATGTCTTTCTGTCAGACATGCGCTGGTTTGGTGGTGTGCCTCTTATTTCTCTGGGAAAAAAAACAGTGAAGCAACCAGTATATGTAAGTTTTGAATACACCAAAACAATCCCAAGGCTTTTGTGTGTGCATGTGTGTTGGTTTATTTAACTTTCCCCCCTGTAAATCACTTCTGAAAGAGGAGTGTGTGCATACATTCCTGTTTTCTATTGGTAATTGTATGAATTTGTTTCTTACAGGTGGTTGATGTAGCCAAGGCAATTATTAACGCAATTAAGGATCCTGATGCTAAAGGAAAAACATATGCCTTGGCTGGGTAGGTTACTTTTCTGATTCTAATTAACTGAAGTACTTCTTTTTGGTGTCATTTTTTGGCATGCTGCACAGTACATTTAATTTCTCCATCCATGCACACAGTTTGGGCTACAATAAATTCCACCTCCTTTTTGGGAGGAAAAATGACTCAAGCTGTTATTGTGAGTACTCTGAAAATCCTAGTTTGGGCCCCTTACATCTAATGTTATGTACATGCACACAAAGAAATAGACAGTCTTGGGAAACATGCTAGACAACATGGAATTGGAGAAAATTATGCTAAAGTTGTGTAGAAGCCATCTGGAATTGGAATAGATAGAGACAGTGGATCTCTTGGAGTACTTTTGTGTACACAAGCTCCAAGTCAGAATAAGTCATTAGCCTTAAGACTAAACAACATGGCAAATGCCAAGGTCCATGTTCTGATGCTCTAACATAAGCACTGGAACTGGTCTTCGTCTAATATATGTGGTAGAAGGAACATTAGCTTTATTGATAAACAGTTGCTAATTAGTCAAGGTATAAATGATGCTGAACTCTTTTTTTTTTCTATTGCATGCATATCTCTGTCTTCCCCCTCTTATACACTGAAAATGTGCCTACTGTCCGATTTTGCAAAAGGCTTATCTGAGATTGTGTTGTTTTTTTCTGTTTGTTTTGTGACACTGTTGCAGCGACAGCTCTTTATTCCTGTAAAGCAGAGATCATTGCTGGTCTCTTTTTACTCATGTGATTTCACTTTCTTCAGTGCTGTCACTGAGCTGTTGAGGAAGATGTTATCCTGGTAGCTATGCTAGGTGTGCTGTATGCTCTCAAAAAGGCCGCAAGCAGGTCTTCCAATTCTTTTGTATCTTGCTGAGGAACTTCTGCTTAGAAACTTGCAAAATAAGAGAAAGAAGCTACCAATGGTTTGGAAGGGAGTATTAACAATACCAAGGTTAAAGAACTTGAGGCTGCTTTCATATCAGGGATGATATGAAGTGTCACACTAAAGGACAATGGAAACAAGTGGAATGCTACAGCCATTCAAACCTAATTTTTTATCAAAAGAATACATACGTAGGTGTCAGACACAACTAAGGCAAAACCACAGACTGATGAAAGTACTTATTTGAGTGACTATGATACCTTTTGGGGGCAACTTGAAGATGGATCAGTATGTATCCAAAGCCATGTGCCACAAAAGGAAGGAGAGGCGCCTGCTTTTATGTTCATCATTATCTCGCTAAAGCAACTGCACCAACTGCAGGAGAAATTGAGAATTGCACATGAAACAAAGCACATTGCAGCCGAGTGGAAGGACAGTTGGCTAAACTTTGAATGTATTC
This sequence comes from Bolborhynchus lineola, assembly GCA_025448015.1. Lineage (NCBI taxonomy): Eukaryota > Metazoa > Chordata > Aves > Psittaciformes > Psittacidae > Bolborhynchus > Bolborhynchus lineola. The sequence goes on along the minus strand of JAOEHX010052960.1, from coordinate 16,751 downwards.
TTGCAGTTTTTAAGTCTCATTTTTTGGCAATTTACTGAAGGCCAGGAGTTCAGTGCCCAGGTTTCAGAGGCAGGAATTCATATGAGGATGCCAGACTGTCACTGCAAGGAATACAGTTTCAGACACATAACAGTGACTGAAAAGACTTTGGTCTAAACCAAAGATCCAAATCAGTGTTGGAAAACCAGAGGAATTCTGCAGCATAACCCTTGACTAAATCTTTATGTTCTGTTTGGTTTTTTTCTTTCCCTTCCTACTGTGTGGTGGAATAAAGTTTTAACTGTGGCAGCTAGTGGCTTTTTACCTGTTCTCCTCTTTCCTCTGTGGCATTGGTTTTGCTTCCTCTGCTCATTAAATCTTCTGCCTTGAATACTAATGCTCTGTAGAGCTTGCTGTCTGCTAGTGTTGTGGTTAATGTAATGAAACTTCAATGTGAAGTGCTATTCTTGGTGAAGTTGTATTGTTGATGTTTGCTAATTTGTAAAGGAACAAACAATATTTATGTTTATTTTCACATTTTTTAATATGGCTATGCTGCATATTCTTATATCTCAGGCAGTAATCCAGCTGCCTGGATTAAGCTCATGCAACGTTTCAAGTGTTGAATTCTTTTGAATTCTCCCAAATATGCTGACCTACCTTTAAGTATATCCGTTAGAGTGTTTTTTCTAATCTGCTTTTACAAACTAAAGCAGTAGTAATTTGGGTTTCTGTTTTTTTTTCAGCATTTATCAACAAATTTTGTTTGTGGTTAGTATTGCTGTTCTTTTTGAAGTACATGTCAATTTTCATGTGTGCATCCTCAGACATTGATATCTGTGAGATCTTGGTTTTATCAAACTGTAATTCGTGTTCTTTGTATCATAGTCTTAGATTTTTGGACTGTATGAAATTTTGTGTATGTAAATCTTACTCTAGCATGGTCTTGCAGTTGGGCCATAACAGCCCCATGCAACGCTACAGGCTTGGGGAAGAGTGTCAAGGAAGCTACTTGGTGGAAAAGGACCTAGAGGTCCTGGTTGATGGCCACTGAACATGAGCCAGGTTGTGCTTAGGCAGCCAAGAAGGCCAATGGCATCCTGGCCTGTATCAGCACTGGTGTGGCCAGCAGGTCCAGGGCATTGAGCATCCCTCTGTACTTGGCACTGGTGAGGCCACATCTTGAATCCTGTGTTCAGTTCTGGGCCACTCACTACAAGAGAGACATTGAGGTGCTGGAGTGGGTCCAGAGAATGGCAGCAAAGCTGGTGAAGGGTCTGGAGCTAAAGTCTGATTAGGGACAGCTGAGGGAACTGGGGTTGTTTAGTCTGGAGAAGAGAATGCTCAGGTAGGACCCTATCGCTCTCTGCAGCTACCTGAAAGGTTGTAGTGAGGTGGGGGTTGGTCTCTTCTCCAAAGTAACAAGTGATATGACAAAAGGTAACAGCCTCAAGCTGCTCAAGGGGAGGTTTAGATTAGATATTAGGAATGATTTCTTCACAGAGAAGGGTGCTCAGGCACTGGAATAGGTTGCTGAAGGAGGTGGTGGAATCTCCATCCCTGCAGGTGTTCACGAACTGTGTAGATGGGGCCCTCAGTGATATGGTTTAGTGGTGGCCTTGGCAGTACTGGGGTAATGGTTAGACTTGATATTAAAGGTCTTTTCCAAACTAGTTGATTCTACAATTCTCTAACACCAAGCTGGATGGTTCAGTTGATATGCTGGAGGGAAAGAATGCCATCCAGAGGGACCTTGACTCGCGCTTGTGAGGTGGGCTGATGCGAACCTTATGAAGTTTAACCATGACAAGTGCAAGGTCCTACACTTGGGTAGGAGCAATCCCAGGCACAGCTACAGGTTGGGCAGAGAAGAGATTCAGAGCAGCCCTGTGGAGAAGGACTTACGGTTATCGGTCAATGATAAATGTAACATGAGCTGGCTTCAGTGTGCACTTGCATCCGAGAAAGCCAACCCTATCCTGGGCTGCATCAAAAGGAGCATGACCAGCAGGTCAAAGGAGGTGATCCTACCTCTCTGCTCTCATGAGATCTCGCTTGGAGTATTGTGTGCAGTTCTGGTGTTCTCAACATAAAAAGGACATGGAACTGTTGGAACAAGTCCAGAGGAGAGCCAAGAGGATGATCATGGGACTGGAGCACCTGCCATATGATAGGATGAGAAAGTTGGGGCTGTTCAGCCTGGAGAAGTGAAGGCTGTGTGGAGACCTCATAGCAGCTTTCTAATATCTGAAGGGGGGCTGTAGGGATGCTGGGGAGGGACTCTTCATTAGGGACTGTAGTGACAGGACTAGGCGTAACGGGTTTAAACTTAAACAGGGGAAATTTAGACAGGACATGAGAAGAAATTCTTTAATGTAAGGGTAGTGAGGCACTGGAATGGGTTGGCCAGGGAAGTTGTGAATGCTTCATTCCTGGCGGTGTTCAAGGCCAGGGTGGACATAGCTTTGGGTGATATGTTTTAGTGGGGGGTGTCCCTGCCCATGGCAGGGGGGTTGGAACTAGATGATCTTCAGGTCCTTACCAGCTGTAACTATTCTATGATTCTATGATTACCACATTGTTATCACAAGGAAGTAAAGAACTATACGTTTGAACACTGATTTTAGTCAAAACTACTCATATCTCAAGGGAAAGAAGTTGAGCAGTTCAGGCAGAACTCTTAAGACATGCCTCCAAGTAACTTCCCTGAAGTCATATTATCTCATCACACACAAAAGTTTTTCTTTCAAGTAGAAAAAAAATCCTTTGTTTATTATAGATATTGCTATTACTGAAACCACCTTTCTTCACTCGTAATTTTGATGTGTTAAATACCTGACTTGAAAATACCTGGACAAACAACATCCTTTAAGTTTGACCGACTTGCAAGTTTAAATGAGAATAGTGAACAACTATCAAGAAATAGACTTATAACGAAAATTCACACAGTAGCATGTGACAGATGTTAAACAAACGGAGTTTACTTTCATCCCACAATACAACTGTTTTAGAGTTACTTTTCTCGTCCTATTATTAAGAAATCGTACCAATTACGTGAGATGCAGATTCGCACCACAAAGTTCCTGTACAGACAGAAGATTTTACCCATTTTATTTTTAAATATGTAAAAGTGAAATAATAAACAGTGACTGTATAGGAAACATTTAACTTTAAAGATTGTTAACTCTATCATTGTCTTCACGCCTACAAGTAACTCTTAAAATTAAAGTAACAATAATCACACCTGAAGACCTTGTCCATCAATGGTGATAGAATTTGCTCTTTGCATTTTGTTCCGCTCTCCCAGTTTGTTCATTTGCTGGGGGCAACTCTTTTCTTTTTTCACTGTTGCCTGTCTTTCCTTGAAAAAAGAAAAGGAGAAAATGGAAAATTTTAACATTATGTAATGCTATACAACTGTAAGTGAGAGTCTCCCTCCACAAATTTTGTGTTTGCACTAGAGAATAATGTCAGATTCTGCTTTAATGAAAATGAGATCTCAGTGAAGTTATTACAGAATGTCTGGCTAGTTCACATAACATCTATCTATGTGCCTGGACATTCCGTAATGACTAGGCAATAGATGAATAAAAAATGTGCAGTCACAACACAAATTAATGCAATGATGTGAAAAGATAATCTGACAGTACCAGGATGGCATTCTGAAACTTGAAAGACAATCATAAGATATATTCACAGCAGTTCAATAAGCACATAAGGTATTGATCAGATATTTACCAAAATTTCATCCTAACTGCTAGCAAAGGTTTGATGCTTCAAGAGTACCTTACCACTTTGGCAGGATACACCTTTTCTAAATGTATCAATTAACTGGCTGAGTGTGTTTTTATAAAACACGTATTTTGTACCAGAAAGAAACCAGAATCTTCATCAGATTCTAAGCCACTAGCAACTTCTGATGCTGATACATAGCATAATCAAATAGCTATTTGAGAAAGGAAAGCTCAAAAATATGTTGCTGTAATCATATTTTCAAACATTGTCAGGTCATTTCAGAGAACTCTGAATGAAAAAAATTAAAATTAAAAAAAAAATATCTTTGCTCTTTGTATCTCATTTATCCTATTTATTAACTGCACCGAGCATGTCCTTTTAAGTGGTCCGAAAATGCACCATGAATTAAGACAGCAGATGTTTATCAAATAAAATTCCCAATAGTGTCTCCAGTTGTAACTGCACCCCAACCACATTCCTCACTTCACAAGGGCAAGGAGGCTTTAAACTAGTCAGGGGAATGGGCTGGCACAAAGCTGCTACACAAGAAAGGAGTATGAAGGACACTTGCACCCCCTGCAACTGCACTCAGTAAGCACTTCATTAAATGTTACCATTTATGTTCCATACCAGGCCAAACTCATCTCTGTGCTACCTCTGATAAAGCCTTAGGGACTGCACTAGCAATTAATCCATGCCACTCTTCCTGGAGCAGTTTTAACTGGTAAGAAACACTGTCACAGATTCCCTAGCAGGAAGGCAGTAACTTCCAGCTTAACAGTACATTCTAACACAGATGTGGACTATCACTGGTTTTATACCATCTTCAGTTTCCCTAAATTTGGAGACCGACACAACTTCAATCAAGTCCTGATGCAAAGAGTGGTCCAAGTTATCTCAGGCTGCTTTGGGTAGCTGTGACAATATGATCACATTTCTTATAAAAGGACTGACAAACCTGTGGCACAGAAACCAGGGGAGTCTACACTATTTTCTGTATGCAGTGAGATTCCTAAGAGGTTAGTTAACTGGGCTCTTGGATGATTTGAGTAAGTTGAAGAGGTCCAAGAGTCGAGACTACAATATCGTTGCTTCAAACAGCAAACAGTAAAAGCAATTAGTTATTCATCTCAGTGCTAACCTTCAAAACACAGACAAACACTGACTGAATTTATCAAATAATGATTTTTTTTAGAAACTAGAACCGGGATGAGGCATACAACTAGGATAGCATTTGGGAACTAGAACAAAATATTAATGCACAATGATACTGGTTAGTGCTGAGGACAGCTGGTAAGAAACTTCAGTACGAAGGAAGCTTCACACTTCATTACCTATGTAAGAAGCAGCTTTGGGGTTTTAAACAACTTTGCAAATAACTACTCTTAAAAGTCACTATATTTTATAATAAGTAAGCATACCATGCTAAACAAGATTTTATATTACAGCCAAATCCGGCTCTTGGATACTGCAATATCTTCAAAATATCAAATCACTTGTCACTAATGCAGTCACACAGCTAGTAAAAAATCCTGATTTCTAAAAAAAAAAAAAAATGTCAGAGATGGAGAGCAACATTTAAAAAGTCCAGAAAAATGTTAAGCTGGGCAACATACTTGTGATAGTTCAAAGTGAAAGGTACAAAAGGAACAGAACCAGCACAGAGTATGCACATTAAGAGTGGTAAAACCCCCACTGTTCAAAAGAGGCCTGCTTATAAAATGTGGCACTGAAAATCTGCTTGTATATATGATGCTACTACTTAAAGTGATTTCTACACTGCTGAGAACTGTCTTTACATAAGGATGCTTACCACAGTGCCCAAACCTACTGTTATCAATCATTCACAAGCAAAATACAGTAAAAACTGCTTCAAGCAAAGGTTTGGATATTATTTTTGTTTCAGCATGATACAGATGGCAGTCGGCCTTGGCCTGAGGACAGCTGCATTAGCAACATTACCTCTCCAATCTGTATTACCTATTCTGTAAGCAAAACAATTGCTTAAACCACAGACAAAAGCAGCTTCTCCTAAGCACTGACTAGACAAGATTAGGCCAAACGCTTCAAAAAATACAAAGGTAAGAGTATACTCATAATACAGAGATGACTAGAATATTATTCAAAAAATCAGATATGGATACCTGACCTCATTATCATTAAAGGTCTGCTTCCTTCAATTATGATTTTTGATTTTGTATCACCCTTATAAGCATATGATACCACATTATATGTCACCACATGTACCAATACTGTTCTCTGACCATTTCTGAAGAAGCTGATAGGAGATGCTACATTTCCTCGAGTTATATATCCTATAATCTTTACGTATGAGTCATACCACCGAGGATCTGACTTAGAGTTTGCATCAAATAATACAAGAATGCGTATCTTAATTCTCCTGAATAAATCTAATAATGTAAAATAAAAATATTTACTGTTTCATTAAAAAAATCTCAAATACTCTTGCACACATACTTTGTTTTAGATATGAAATAGAAAGCTGGCATTCTAAGCCAGTTGTACATGACTGTTAAAATAACTTTCTTTGAGGAACTATACCATTACAAAGCTATCCAAGAGCATGATGAACTAAACAGTGTCATTTTTTAATGAGATAATAACAGTTTAACAACATCATCTGTGAATAATAGCCTAAAAATTCTAGCAATGTTAAGACAAATTTGACATGCATTGAACAAATGGTTTAAAAAAAATGAAAAAAAAATATTTTTCAAGGTTAGAAATGTTTCTACAACATTTTTGCTGTATTTATTATCTTGTTAATTAAAGAATACAAAACAACTAATGTATCTGTGAACCATTTTGTTTAGTGGACATGCATGAGGTTGAGATAGATACTAAATACAGCATTTTAAAAGCTATTGTACATTTTGATGGCCCAAACAATCAAGCTTTTCTGTTCTTTCAGAATGTGCCAGAGCACAATACCTTCCAAAATAGTAATTACCACAACAATTATTTTTTTTCCCCAGCCATTTTTGCACCTCTCATGTCTTCTTTTCCCCCCTTGAATTCCCACTTTGAAGTCAATATCCATTATCTGGAGTTTCTACCATTCAGTATTGCTCCAGAGACATCACTGTTGGGTAAGAAGTACTCAATTGTACCTATCCCTTATTCATCCAAAGAAGAAAAAATAATTGACAAATAAGGAAGGGCTTTTCAAATGAAAACAGAATACCATGTCTCGATTTTCAGCTAAGCCCCAAAATGCACTTTATAGCAAGAAGAATGCACAACATCATGATCCATTAGTACTCGTGCGTACATGGATGTCTCCTATTACGCACCTCAGGTAGCAAACCTCCTAAAGTGGGTAGCGTCTGTTGGAAAAAGAGAATGTTAGGCTGCAACACCAAACAGCTGGAATTGCAAAAGGGCACGGGGAGAGTGCTCACAAGGAACATTACCCTGCAGCAGCTGTACTTAACAAACATACTTTACATATTTTCACAACTGTATGCCTCCAAAGTTCTTGCTGTCACATTATGTAACTTACATTCTGGGAAGTACCTCTGGGATCATTTTAGCACCAGTGAAAAATATTAGAATACCTGAGAAATTTATTCTTTTGATTAGTAAAAAGAGATACACGGCAGATAAAATGAAAAGAATACTCTGCAGGTGCCAAGTCTTTCAATCTTCATCCAAAGTGAGAAATCTTATGGAAAAAGCTTTCTTCTACTGCAATTGACAAGCTGCGCAATATTCATGCCCAAAAAGTATCTTTACTCTTTCTTTATATAGAGGTACAGTCTTTACAGAAAATACTAACATTTAGAAATATCATACTCTATAATAGTATTTAGAAAAACAGATTAATAGGAACTAATGGCTTACTAAAGTTACCTTTTTACATTTTAACTGCTGACACAGAATCCAGTGCTAGTGTAACAAAAATTGCCCTTTCCCACCCTATCTCTTAATCAGTAAGTGCAAATCTAGTTTTCTGGATTATTTCATACACAGCTGAGATTATTTAAAACAAATTTTCATTAGCCATTATCAATAATTTATCTACATGTTAAATAGTATTACAAGGCTATTAATGAATGGTTAATCACATAGTTTGTCAAGTGACTACCAAAAACTTGAGGTTACTTCTGTGTGGTAATTACTTCTTTTGTACTATATGCCTTCAGATAAAGCATATATCCAAAAACCCAACTTGGGGGTGGGAGTGCATAAGCAGAGAACCAAATTCAAGGTTAAAGCAAAAACTGAAACAGCTATTAGAAAATATGCTTTATTTTAGAACTGTGAAATTTGAACTTGAAAAATACTGAACAGGGGAATTTGGTCATACAAGATCAGATGGAACCCAAGGAATACCATGTAAAGGTATCCTCAAATGTTTGCAGGATGAAGGCAATGGAAGTTCAAGTATGTGACTTGAATACCAAACTGATGACTTGGCCTTTTATAAAGAACTTGGAGAAAGGTTGCTCCAAGATCTATAGCGCTATTTTGGTTAATGACTTGGGAATCTCCAACGGATGCAAAACTTGTGTTTTAATATGTAACGAAGTATTAGAGTAGGTACTTCTAGGCTGTCATTTTGTAAAACTACATGCTATTCAAGACAATGCTTACAAAAAATCTATTCCATGAAATTTCTGTCCATAGTTATACAATAACCAAAGAGAATCAAAGACTGAGACACATTGAAAACTGCAAAAAAAACATGACCACTAACCCAAAACCTGAGAAGCAATCTATCTGTAATATCTATCGGATATTATATCATCACATTAGATACAATGATTTAAATGTGCCAAAGTATTTTGAAAATTTACTTTATAAAAGTTTCTCTACATTTCCAGCTCTAGCACTGTGTACATACTAATCAGAACGGCCAGCTGCCTTGAAAGCTCATAGAGCTGTAGTACAATACCCAGCTCTACATCCATGGGCTGAAGCTGAAAGTCATCCTGTGGACAAGATTAGTGACCAGTTCACCAGCAAAAATACTGTCCAGTGACCTTGCACATGCCCATACTACAAAGCCTTCTGATTTATCTGAGAGTTGCCTCAATAGAAACATTTGCAGGTAAGGGAAAAAAAACCCAAACAACCCAACCAAAAAAACCCCAACACATTATGTCAATCAGAAGTAAGTATTTTGTCACTCGTAATATTAGTAGCCGAAATACATGGAAAAATACAATTCTGGAATGGAAATAATGTCATTTAAGAATACTTTCCAGAACAGCTGACTACAAGACTGTTCTGAACAAGGAATCGCTACATGGTAAATTTATATACTTCGTGGAGCTTGTTTTACATGTCTTAATAAAGATGTAAAGAATTACACATCAAAATCACAGTCAACCATTCCTCATGCAGTGTGTTGCCTTCAGTTCATTTAGTTGCTTGAAGATAACTTGCGTTACATCTTGCACCCATGTGATATTTGAATCAACGTGCAAGAACAATAGGACCCAAGACTTTTAAGTTAATTTGCAAACTCCAATTAACTTGGGCTATAGCAGCAATAATACGTACAACCCAAGAAAGACACAGGAGTTGGAAGAGAACTTTGAAAATAAAAACATGCTAAAACTAATGGGAAAGGATGTAAGAAATAAACTTAGGTAGAGGCACTACTGATGAGTTGTGGGCAGGCAACTAGATATAACTTACAATGATTGAACGTCTGCCATGTCAGTTTATCAGCATCTTATTATTTTAACATTGAACTGTGTTTGCCGAACAGATAATTAGTTAGGAAGATACATTTTCCTCCAGGGCAATTATTAATTTCCTTCTGACTTCAAAGAAATGAAAAAGCTTTTATTGGAGATAAGCACACCATTATATTTCAAATCTGGTTCAGATTCTCACAGAACTGAATCTGCAATATGATATGCAAATGAAAAGAAAAATAAAGAGTATTGTTTTGTTTTTTAAATGTTTCAATTGCTATGTCATTACTTAATATTTAACAACCAGATTTAAATATCCTCCTCCTCTCTCCCCCACAAACATATTCAAATAATTGGAATTTTTTGTAGTAGTAGCTTTATTCAGAAACTCAGAATAAGGCTAGTACTCAGCTTCAAAGGATTCAGTTGCTCTTCAAGATGCTTACACACTGTACTTTCTGTGCTCCATGTTGAGCTTGGATTCAACTGAGTTAAAACTGATCTCTACTATAATGAAAACAGAAAAATCATTTAGAAAGCTCGTTCTCCAACCAACAACTGCTAATTTCCATTTTTTCTATATATACCTCTGATTTCCTTTATGAATAACATCTACCTACCTCACAAGAAAAAAATATCAGTAAAACATATTATTAGATGTGGCAAAAAAAATCTATTGAACTATGCCGCAATTATAACACAGCCATTAGCTATTTTACCTAGTCACACCAAATACTGATAGTCAAAGAAAACTCTTGTACAATATTTTCAGCTTTAACTCTGTACTACTTTTTGCCAGCAGCTCAACACACTTGTTTTATTTAGATAAAAGTTTGAAGCTACAGATCATAATATATATTCTTTAGTTGCACAAGACAATTTCTTTGTTAAAACGTTTGTAATCTGCTAGGTATATTGTTTTATGTACCTAAATAGAACTAGTTACTAACCAACCCAAACCCCAAATCATATAAATCTGTTTCCTCCACCGAAATACATAGCTGTTTATATGAATTTGACATATGATGGTATTTTATATTAGGTGTATATTTTGTGTGCAATTGTATATAAAAATTCGCTATATATTTCATATGTACCAAATTCTCTCTATATATTTTCTATGTTTATATAAATAAAATACATGCTTATTTAGTCCTAAAAAGTTACAACCATCTTCACTAGACAAAAGCCAAATTTATTCATAAAAGAAAAAGTGAGTTGTTCTAAACTTTCTATTGTGATGACCAATTTGTCCCAGAATGCTGAAGAATGAAGCTGAAAATCGAACACAAGGAAACATATCCAATTTTAAATTTTATTTCTTTCACTACTTGTTTTCAGTATTATACCAGACCCTCCCTCTTTGAAATAAACCGGTTACTATGGAGACAGTGATAACTGCCATATAGTAATGCTCACATTGTAATCAGGGTACCTAATGTTTTAAAATTTATTCCATAATTTTATTTTTATACCATGATTACAAAATTAAATTATGATTTCTGAAATGATGTTAGAAATAAAGTAAAAAAAAAAAAAAAAACAAAAAAAAAAAAAAAACTTAAAACACACATAAACATTTGAGGGATCAAAATTATTATACATTACAAAATAAACATGTATTTATTAAATAGTAGGCTTTTGTTTGTGGATTTGTCATTACCCAAGGCTATACCTATTTTGGAGGGAAAAAGAAAAATCTAGTTAATTTTCTATAAACATAAATATTAATTAGAACATCCTATATGTTCATCAATAATCGGAGCAAAGTAAAGGAAGGCACAGAATTAAGAAGCCAAAATGTATACTAGCATTTTTTTCCCTTTCTGCCTTATAAATGGGTGGGGGCAGAGAAGCTGTATCGTAAGGAGAGACCAATCGTTTTTTTGTTTACTATTTGATCGTCTCATTCCAATATCCAGTTTTTAACCTGGCTATGATCTAATTCTGTGCTCTTGGTGGGCTAAGACTCAATTGAGCTAAAGATTTTTAAACTCACTGCCAGTCAACCTCATAATGAACTTTCATTATATGCATGTAATTAATTGGGTCCAATGAACAATATCAGCACTGAGTTATAGACTTTTCCCCCCACCATATAATTAGAATATAATTACCCACAGGATATCAGAATGATGCAAAACCTTTCCTCTAAATGTGCCCTCATTAGGAAACAAGTCTCAATGTACATTTATTCAATCAGTATGAATTAATTAAAACGTTACCGAAATAAAAGAGAGTAACATTAAAGTATATCTGACATCTATTAAAAGACTATCACTTGAAATCTGCACACACAGTTTATAACAGAACTCATTTAACTTGGAAAAAAAAACTTCACAGTATAACAAGCCTTATATATGGTAAACAGAAAAGTAAAAAGGACTAGTTTTAAAGTTGACAGACTATATTTTACTAAAACATTTAAAAGTGTTGCAGTGAGATATAAGGAATCTTCGTATGATATTGAATCTAGACATATATATGATTCTTTCATGATATAGTATCAACTGCATGAGTTTTCCCATGGTTTCTTTTTCAGCTCAGAATATAGCTTACTGTATTTAGGAATAACATCTGACAAGTTCCATTTTGTGCAGTTTTGAAGATGAAAGCCCTGTTATTTAACTTGGACCAAGCACCTAGCTTTCGGATGACCAGGCATCTAGGTTCTCTTTCCAGCCCTTAAGAGAGGGGACAGTAGGAGACGATCAAGCCAGTCACTGTATTTTAGAGGAATCAATCTCTCTTGTGACTAAAAAAATCCTGAATGAGACTTTTAGAAATGCCACCTGAGATGAGATGCCTACGCTTAGGGCAAAGAGAAACTGTCATCCTTTGTGATATTACGATCTGCAAGGGTAGTTACATTATTTATTCTTCCCAGTTGCATCAGTGATTTTGGATGTGAATAGGTACCTAGAAAATTGAAAAACCGAGAGGATATAGACCCAAACAACAAATCGCAGCTGAGAGAACATTTTTGTAGCTCTGATGTAATCCATGGTGCTGTGAAATGCAATTTATGGAAAAATATCTCTTTATCACTGCAGAAAGAGTTGAGGCTGGAATTCACAAGAACTCAAAAAATGAGACATACGTTATGAGAATGGTAAAAACATGAATGTCCACAGTTCTGCAAAAGAGAAAAGATCAGAAAGGATTTAGCCTGTGCTCTTGAAGGGAAACTGAAGAGGGCATCTTGGTCTGAGATAAACTCTTGACAGTTTCCTGGAAATCCGGACTTCCAAAGTTACAAACGGAAGTGACAGCCAAAACTTTTGGGATATCAAAGGTAGAAAATTTTCCAACTTGCTATTTTCTTACAACTCCTAAAATTTATTCTATGGGATATGAAGATAAGTTTAGCTCTCATACCTCAAAAAACTTGAGGATACACCTGGTATAGCATTGCGGTTATCTGCTTTTCTTTATCTTAGACACGTATTTTTAATCATTGCAAGAATATTACTATTCAGCTGATCACTGAAGCTAAGTGTGTGCCCTAGGTGAAAAAACTCTTGAACACTCAGGTATATCAGATTTATACATCTGCACACATCATTTCTATTAACAGAGACAGTTATTATTGTATAAGCAAAACCAAAAATTTTCTGAAGTCATTATCAACATTTCTGATTTCACATACACTGAAGTATCACATTTCTCAAAATAAATCCCCATAAGAGGTAATAGGAGAAGCTAATTAAAAAATTACTAACACAAATAATATGTACACTGTAATCAATTGTTTCTAGAAGGAATTCCTATTAGCTAAGTCACTGATGTAGTACTTGTAACATAAGTATACTCACGATTTTAAGGCATTTTTGGAAGAAACTTCAAGATGAATGAATATACTACAAAATTATAAAGTTCACATTAAATCACAGCAAAATATATTTTCCATACCTAACAACATACACTGTCCTAAAATACATGTTTTATGATACATTATTAGTATGTAATACTGAAACATGATTCTGATGCAGGAAAATATATTTGCTTCTGCTTATGCCTTCAAAATTTGCAGATAGAACAAACCTATTCAAGGGTGATTTGGCTTTAGAGTGGTTTTATATAACCACTAAACTTAACTAAACTCCAACTACGCAATGAAAATCTTAATTCCTCTATCCCTCTTCCTCTCCTGAAAAGAAAATGGGATTACAGAAAAATAACTGAAGATGAAATTTCATGCTGGGGCTTTATTCAGTTTATGATAATGGCAAATAACAAATAACAATAAACTGAAAACAGTCCAATAACAAAATCATAATTGGTACATGTTAACTTTAAAAGTATGAACTAAAATCCTGAAAATTAAATAATGTAATACAGAATGTAATCATCCAAGAAACTTACAATAATATTTTATACTTATTATTTAGAACTTGTCCAGGTAATATTAAAAACACTAGTAGGGAAAAATTACAAAACTATTCTTACAAAGCTGGCTTTCCATTGCTTTATGTTCATTGACACTAATGCAATAGTCCCAGTTTACTCAAGTAAACCAAAAGTCTAGAATCCAATCAGAAAGCAAGTAACTTACTATAGACATGAATATTATTCTTAGTGATCTGAAACAGATTTAAGATTAGAAGGTGTATTTTCTTGTTTTACCTCCTGCGCTAAATTAGCCTTTCTTAAGTTCAAGCTAACCCTTATTATAAAATATCCTCAAAGAAGACAACACATCTGCTCTAAATATGATGCTGCTATGACTTTCATAAGCATAAAACATTCACTTAAATATACGAATAGTTAGCTAATTCCAAAGCTCTTTTTTCATGATAAACTGGTCAGCTCTTCTCTAGGCAACCTACACATACCAAGCATTTCTATTTTCATTGAACTGAGTTATTCTTTTTGCGGACGGAGAAATTTACTGTCCACCACTGCAGAATAAAATATACCATAATGTTGATGCACAGCTTACTGCAAAACCAGTGTCATCATTCTAGGTAACCTCTGGCTTAGATCAGAGGCCTCAGCATTGCAGATATACAATATGCCCCCCAAGCAAAAACTGCCCATAAGAATAACTTCATTATTCTGGGAACTTGGATCTATAAAAGATGTAAAATGTAGAAGTGTTCTGCCTATGCAGTTTCTGGTAAGTACAGTCTGAATAAGTGATAAAACCTGAGTCAGCTTCAGTTATAATATGCCCTACAGAAAGTTCATTCTCACATGAAGGAAAATGTAACATGCACTGTTCATGCTGGCAGGTAAGCAGGATGGTGAGCACCTGCCTTATGACCAGGGCCCAGTCTGGGAGTTCTGCTCTGGATGACCTGGTGGTGGCTAGCACAGGCACCCAGACAGAGTGGAAAAGAGGGAAGGCTGCAGTGCAGAGCTTGGGGTGGAAAGAGTGCCTGCCTGGTCTTGTGAGGGGAGGGTGCACAATGGGCAGGGTTGCACTCAATGCTCCCTGGTGGAGGTCCTTCTGCAGCAAGTGGCTGAGCTGTGTGATGCTGTTACTAGGCTGAAAGATGTCAGGGAAGCTCCAGGCCCATATTGTGCAGGGGCCTCAAGCGTCCACTGTAACTTATGCAGGAAAGAAGGAGTCCATTAACCCAGGCAGCAGGGAAATAGTATCAAAAAAAAAAAAAAAAAAAAAAAAAAGAAAAAGGAGGAAGAGGACAGTTAAAAGCAAGGGGCTTCCTCCTAACTTTGTTGCTCCCACCCAGAACCGCTTTGCTGCCCTACAGGGGACTAATGAGGAAACACACTTGCAACAGGAAAAACTGGCTGATGCACTGGTAAAGATCACTACTGCTGCTTCCAGGAGAAAGCAGCAGGCTGTAGTAGGACTTTAATTTGAAAGGAACAGAGGCACCCATCTGTCAGCATGACCCAGCCTCAAGAGAGGTGTGCTGCCCACCAGGGTCATGGATCGGGATGTTCAGAGGCTGCCTGCTCTAGTTAGTCCCATTGACTATTACCCACTTCTAGTGATCCATCTGGGTGCTACTGATATAGACAGCAGTAGCCTGGAGAACATAAAGGAGGACTACAGAGCTCTGGGAGAGGTGGTCAGGGGCTCTAGAGCTCAGATTGTCTTTTCCTCAATTCTCCAGGATAAAGGGCAGGACCTTAAAAAGGTTAAGAGGATTGGCAAGGTTAATAAATGGTTAGAAGGGTGATGCCATCGTCAGGGATTTGGGTACCTTGAACATGGGACTCAGTTTAGTAGGCCAGGTCTACGGAAGGCTGGTAGAGCTGGTCTGACAACACAGGGGAAGAGCGGTTTTGGTATGAGGTTTGTCAGACTTGTCAAGGATGCTTTAAACTACACATGTTGAGGGTGGGGGGCATCATTCCATCCCAACACACCCAGGCACTTGCCAGCACCTATAATAAATGCTTGGAGCAATGTAGAGATATTTCAGTCACTCCAGCCAGTGAGATGGCTTCAATCGGAGCTCGGCTCAGATGCCTCTGTACAAATGCCTGCAGCATGGGGAACAAACAAGAGGAATTAGAGATGTGTGTGCATTTAGGGGTATGGTATCATAGGCATCACAGAACCATGGGGGGATGGCTCCTATGAGTGGTGTGTTGGAATGGAAGGTTCCAGGCTCTTTAGGAAACACAGGCCTGATAGGTGGGCAAGGGGAGTTGCTACTTATGTTAGGGATAGACTGGAGAGTATGGAACTCTGTCTAGGGACAGGTGAACAGTCGACAGAGACTTTGTGGGTCAGGTTAAAGGGAGAACAGCGATGGGAGAAATTACTGTGGGGATCTGAAGTGTTGCATCCCAACTAGGAGGAAGTGCTGCAGGAGGGCCAGGAGACCTCCTTAAGTTCATAAGGAGCTGCTGAGGAAACTTTGAAGGAAAAAAGAAGCTTAAAAAAGGTGGAAGCAAGGACAGGCGGCCTAGAAAGAATAAAGGGATGTTGTCCAGGAAGCTAGGGACCAGGTTAGGAAAGCCAAGGCCCAGTTAAAATTAAACTTGGCTAGGGATGTTAAAGGTAACAGGAAGGGATTCTGTAGATCTATTGCAAGTAAAAAACAGGCTAGGGACAATGTGGTCCCTCTCTGGAATCTATCAGGAGAACTGGCTACCCTGGATTTGGAGAAGGCTGAGGTTTTTAATGACTTCTTTGCCTCAGTCTTCACTGGCAAACGCTCTGACCACACCACCCAAGTCTTGGAAAGCAGATGTAGGGACTGCGACGATGAAGACCCTGGGCCCACTGTAGGAGAGGAGCTGGTTTGAGGCCGTCTTAAGAACCTGAACGTGCACAAGTCCATGGGACCTGATGAAATCCATCCATAGGTCCTAAAGGAGACGGCAAATGAAGTTGCTAAGCCACACTATCATACTTGAAAAATCATGGCAGTCAGGTGAAGTTCC
>JAOEHX010052959.1:0-43179 GCA_025448015.1 Bolborhynchus lineola | reverse complement strand
CTGGTCACATCCACGTACTCTGAGCCAACACGGATGTAAGACAAGCATGACCTAAGGCCTGTAACTCAGGCCAGGACACTCTGTGCAACAGCCATGGCCTCCTTTTCCTCCCATCCACCCCTCCTATGCAGTGATGCAACAAGGGGATGTGCTGCAAGGATTGCACAACACTCCTGACAAGCCCTGCTTTCGCATCCCCGGGGAGCCCAAGCTTGCCTCCTGGCCAAAGGGCAGGCCTCTGCAGCTATGCTGCTGGGACAGAAGTAATACTTGGATACTGGAGCATCCTGTGATGCTCAGGACATAGGCACTGCAGTGAAAGTACGCAGTGAACAGGCTCAAGAGCTAGGGTGCAAGGTGAGGAAAACTTAGGGTGGAAGAATGTTGGGTGGAAAGAAAAAAATGTATGGGCTCAGATTTGAGAGAGGAAGGAGTCTGATATCTCAACATATGAAACCTTAATGATAACTGAAATCCTGGGATGGTCTGAAGCATGGAAATGGCCAGTTGATTTATAACCTCTGGTGACTGCTACAGGCTATTTTTGCAGACGGAAAGTCTTGTAAAGAGAGCTCCCTTTTCCAGTGGTTTACCAGAACTCCAAGACAATGCAAAGGATGGATCAACCCCCAGTCAGAGGCACATTTGTTTACTAATTGGGCCTGTCCTCCCTTTGAATGACTATTTTGGCTGAGATCTTCACATGATTACCCAGTCCATATATGGCCCCCACACACTAAGAACAGCTGCAATGCATGATTTGGTTTGTTGCACTGGAGGAGAGGCAAAACATACTGTGAAGCAAGACGAGGTCTGCGCAAAGACACGCTCTGGCTGCGCTTCCACTGTTTGTTCTTGCGGCGATTTCGTACACCATCTTCCTGGTCCATCATCTGATCCAAGAGTGTCAGGTCATCAGCATTGAGTGGTGCCACGGAGATGTCCCTCACAGCACGGAACTCACCACAGTTGTTCAGGTGCTCGTTCTCCAGACGGAAGAAGTTCCACACAAACCGCCTGGATGGAGAAAAAGGGAAAATTACCAATTTGTTTCCATTTTTACATTGCCCTTGTTTGGTGAAGCACCTGGATACCACTGACTCTTCTCACTGATCAAAGTGCTGCTGGGAACATGCTGGGAGTACAGCGAAACAGCAGCACCTGCTACAACATCTTGCCAGCTCTCTTGAGAACAACACCTCTGACAGGCTTATTCATTGTCCTAATGATGACAGTCCTTGTCTGAACAGCATGAAGGCACCAGGCATTACAAGCTAAAGCAACCTTCACCAGCTAGGTAATGAGATTCAGCTTCAAGGTCTCTTGCTCCTGTCAGGAAGCTTTGGGGGTGGGTTTCCAGCTAGAGTACATGTAAAGAGCCCCGGAACCTTGCAGGATCCAGACTGACGATGCAGAATCCAAATTTATGTTTGGAAAAGATGCAGAGATTCTAAAATTGTGACCTTGAGAATCAAGTGAAATTTCCACCAGATCACTGTAAGGAGAAATTCAGCTAAAAAAAACCCAAACCAACAACAAAACCCAACGACCAACCAACCAACCAAAAAACCCAAAAGCCCCAGGATTAGGTCTAAGTTTAAAAGAGACTGCAAATGCAGTTATGAAGGACCCACCCCACATTGTAACAGAGGCCTCCAGTTTTCTTCACTCTTTGGGATTAAACATTCCTGTTAGACCTAGTCTTGATTTCAAGGACCAGTACCTTCTACATCCAAGGCATTTCCCACCAAGCTGATCTTACTATACAAATAACACAAGTAGAAAAGATAAATGAACTGTTTAGTCAGGCAACCTTACCGGAATACCTCAAGTGGGGCAAATACAGTAGAAATTATATCCCCAGCATACGGAAAGATTTGCATGGAAGTGAGGGATATCTGGATGGTCCACGCAAAACGCAGGATCACGTCTTCGACAATGGCACAATAGTAGTATGCCTGAAGAACAAGACAGACAAACAGGACAGCTCATTGTGCATGTTCTGCATACAAGACAGACCTCTTCTGCCCTTGGGAAGACACAGAACTTGCTGGTCAAGCGCTGGAAGAGTCTACAGTATGAAACAATTTCTCTGAAACAAAAGAACTCTACTGCCAGAAAACTCCAGCTCATAGCGTTCAGAAACACCAGTGGCTGACTGCAACATGCTCTAAACTCACAAAGTTTTGTTAAAGTATTATAGACTTTCCCAATGTAAACGCAGGCAGTATACGCACTTTCTGTGGGTAGACAATTCCTTCTCGAAGAAAGGTATTTTCACCAGCATTTTTGTCAAAGAGACCCCAGTCCATCTTCAGGTCCCAAATTAGGGTATAGCAAGAGCTGATGAAATAGAAGATAATCCACAGGTAGAAGAACACTTGGGTGTCACTGTGGTTTTTAGCTGGAAAAGAGAAGAACAATATAATTCTGTACAACTTAAAGCAGGTTGCTTCTTAAAACAGCTACAAATTAGCTGATTTGATTAGTGGAGATAAAAACTTTCTTATTCAAGTTCTGGGAAAATCAGGCTAGCTAGGCTGAATCAAACCAAAAGCCTTACCAGGACCAGCCTGATATTGTCATTTACATTTTACTTTCATCTAATTCAACGTTTTGCACTTGGGACTGAAATTTGCCCTAATGTTTTTGTTTTCTTCAAACTAGCTGTAGACCTGCCATTCTGACTCTGAACAGCAGGTGGAAGCTCAGGGCCGTATTTCACAAAGGACAGGCTTGTACAAAGGAGAAAGCAATGAGGTGGTGCTCAGTTAGGAGGGTTTCGTAAGAAAATATTTTGGTTTGCATAAACGACTGTGAATTAGTGCACTAAGAGCCTGAAAAAGGATGGGCAGCACAGGAATTTCCACTAGCCATTTCAAAGATCGTGGTGGCAGGGGAAAACAAGTAAGAAGGTAGCAATATATTAACACAAATGCATAAATCCTGAAGAAATCTCTGTATGGAGTTTGAAATATTCACATAGAACGCCTCTCTGTGAAACACAGGTCTATAGGCCCAACGTCTGCTCACCTGTGGATATGTTTTCACAACTAAGTTGTTTCCCATTCCCCCTTGAAAAGGCTACGCTGCTTAACTCAGCTTAATTTCCCTGCATCAGTTGGCTGGGTAAAACCCAACAGACCAGATAATTCTGTTTGCTTTTAATTAGCAAATCTGGGTCAAAGTTTATAAAAATTAAACCACATTATAATGCTTTGCAAGGCTGAGACACTTTGCATCTCACTGCTATCATTAGTCTTTTCTCCTTTCTATGCAGCTACCGCAATTGCTCATTCACCGATTCTTTCTAACAAAGCAAATAACGCTTCTAGGACAAAAAAAAGCTGTAACGTTTTCAGTTTAAACCTGATGCCACATTAATTGACAGTAGTGTTTTCCATATATGTGGCTTTATAGCAACACAATCACCAAAGTTCATCACAGAGGGAACAACAAGGCAATTTGCCCTCTTCTTCCCATTTTGTTTCTAACAATTACAATATAAATGTAATGCAGCAATCCAATAAAATTAATGGAGGTGAAAATGAGAGGCACTGTGTAAAGAGTACACTCCTCCCATTATGCCTTTCAGGTTTTCTGGACATGATGTGCAGGATGTAGGTCAAATATACATGCTCATTCTCCTTTCAAAACACACCCCCTAAAGCAAACCTATTAAAGTCCCTTATGCAGCAAAGCCTGTCTGCACTCAAGCTTCACATCACAGAGGAAAATGACACAGGATCTGCTGCAGCTCTCAGGCTTGACTACCTTCCCTGCTTTTGCACAGGGTTGGAATCCTCTGAGTAGTACCTCAAATCCCCCCGTGGCTCGGCTTTACCCAGTGACAGGTCTAGCATCGCATCATCCACCACTGCTGCCGCAGAGCCATGACGTCACCTGGGAGCAGGCACGCGAGTCCTGCAGAATATGGGCTCTGATGCCCAGGTACCTTAAAGCTGCTGCTTTGAAACCATCTCTCCCATCCCATTTTTGAAGTGCAGCTGCACAAAGAAAAGCAGGACAGAGGTGAGGTTTCGGAGCTCAGCAATCGGGGCTGTACTGCAAGACTTCACTGTCCCCCATCAGCCCCTCCAAAGCCTCCACTACATTATTTCAGGAAAAGGCAGATGCTGACATTCAGTGACTCAGAGACACCAAGCCTGTTCTTTCAAACGTTATTTCTAGCTCATTAGATCTCCATGTTTAGTTCTCACTACCAGATCCTAAATGATAATTCAGAGACTATTAATGGGTTAAGTGCTTTAATAACTACCCTGTGAGGCTGCATGTTTCCTATCAGAAGCTTAGGCTTGAAGACGTAAGTCATGCTGTCTGGTTTGAGGTTTTTTTCCTAATTCAAGCAAACCAAGTCTTACACAACATCATCATGAAGCAGACATGCAGAAGGCAGTACAGACAGTACCATCCACTGCCATGCCTTTGGCCACATCCCTGGCATGAGCCATGCCCTGCAGGCACTGGGCTGAAGAACAAGTGAATTGGCATTATTGGGCACTCTTCTGGAGTTCTTTGGTCACAGAGAGGTCAGCCTGGCCCTGACTATCATCTACGTAAGAGGCTATCAAAATTGTATCCTAAGTTGGCAATTACATAGGCAGGTGATTTCGAAGTATCCTGGGTTCAGCAGTAGCAGCCATTTTTCTCCATCTTTGTAGCTGGTGCAGTGCTTTGTTTTTGACTTTCAGCCTGGGAACAATGCCGATAGCACCGATGTTTTTAGTTATTGCTAAATAATGCTCCAACCAAGGACTTTCTGAGCCTCATGCTCTGCCAGGAGGAGGGGAAGCCGGGAGGAAGCAGAGACAGGACACCTGACCTAAACTGACCAAAGAGGTATTCCATACCACAGCACGTCATGCCCAGTATATAAACTGGGGGCAGTTACCCAGAAGAGTGAGATCACTGCTCGGGTCGGGCTGGTTATCATCTGGTGGATGGTGAGCGGTTGTATTCTCTTCCCTTGTTATTTCCCTTATCATTATTATTATTATTGGTGGTAGCAGCAGTGGTTTGCATTATACCTTAGTTACCGGACTGTTCTCATCTCAACCCGTGGGAGTTACATTCTTTTCATTCTCCTCCCCATCCCTCTGGGAGAGGGGGTAGGAAGAAGCAGGGGAGTGAGTGAGCAGTTGTGCGGTTCTGAGTTTCCAGGTGGGCTTAAACCACAACACAAAGGTTCATGCTACTTCAACCTGAATTGCCTAAAGGTTATTGCGTGCAATTATGGAAAGGAGGAATATGGGGATGAAAAAGGCCCAAGAAACCTTGTGGCATTAACCTCATCAAACTCAGAAGGACACGGTTGCTTTTAGTTAGGTTATCCTGGAGTCAACTCCCTTTTTCCCTGCCCCTTTGCAGCAGTCTTTTCAGTGGCACCTGGGGTCACGCTGCTTGCCCCTTCCTCCTGCTCGCTTTCTCACCAACCGCCTCTGCAATTCATTCACCTCCTGAAAAAAAAATCATTAAAAATCCAGATCACTCCCTAGTAAAATGCTCTAATCAGAACTAGCCCATTGTCTTCAGCCTTGGCCTTTGAGTCCCTTCCTTTAATCACTTATCCTCCTGTTCCTCCTGCCTGCAATTCTGTTTGATACCTTCCTTCCTTCTGTCCTCATTGGTATTCAACTGGTGTACAGAAATATGTTACTGCTCTAGGCAAGCAATTATATCTCAGTCTCCACTGGCTGGTTCTAGTAGCCCTCTTCACTGCTGCTCAAGGGGCTAGAAAATCAAGGTATTCATATTCTGGCCAGAGGCTCCATCTACTCCTGGCCTCCCAGTTTTTCAGAAGCAATTCATAGCTGTGCATATGTTTGATAATGCCAGGGTCTATTTAAGCAGGAATTATTTCATCCTGTGTTTAATGATGTGCCACAAACCACCAAAAACCATTAGTGAGGAATAATCTCAGGATGAGGGAAGCACTCTGGACACATGGTATATCTCAACCTCTCAAAGAGGGAAAACCCCCCAACTCTTCAACATCCCAGAGACTGCAGCAATCCTTCAGCAGCATAACAGCCAGTCCTCCCAGCAAGAGGTGAATGAAGGACCTTTCTACTCGATGCTCCAAAGGGCACTGCCATCTAGCAACTTCCTAAAACAGGACATGCAGGATGAAACACCACCAGCACAAAACCTCTGCATGTAATGCTGCAGGTGCAGCTCCCCCCTCCCTGCTGATAGGCAGATTTCAGTACATGTGCACAGGTCTGCAACCTGGAGGTGGTCAGTAGCGTCGGAGGCTATTCAAGCTCACAGTGCCCTGCCATTTCCACTTGCTGCAAAGTTGATGGAAGGTAGCATACCACAAGAGCCATTTGCAACCTTCACCACAGAATTTCCATTAGCATTCTCAGTTAACCCTATTAAAGGCAATTCCACTAGATACACTGCACAAATATACCTACAAATTGCTCCAGAAGGTCAACTAGATAAATAATGGAAGACTTCCACCTCTGAACTGAAGCTGTGAATAGCCACAGAGCAAGAAAACAGCCAGAGGCACTTGCAGCAGCAGAATTTACTGCCTGCTAAAACTGCTGACAGACAATATCTTGGATCCCAAAACCAGCCCCAGGGGACACAGTATCTGACTCGTGTTCTAAGAGAATATTACTCCACAGAAATTATAGCCCCTTCTAAACACACGCCAGAGAAAGGTTGCTTTCCATCAAAGGTAGACAGCAAATACTATCCTGAATGCAGTTAATATTGACTTTTCTTCCAAAGAATACTATCTGTTTACCCTGCTGAATTATTCTGTGGAATGTAAACACTATATAGTATTCAACACAGAAAAAAAATCAATGCTATGTATTATGGAAGATCTGGACAAGAGCACAATGGCCCTCGATAAGCAGTCCTGGTGTGTGGTTTCTACTGATGATGAAAGCTGTGATAAAAGCTGTAAGAAGCATGAGGTTATCAGGAAACACAGTCAGGTAAGCCCTGCTACATCAGACAAAGTATTCAGCCAGAGCAGTTCTGCCTCTCACGTCAATTAAAAACCTCTTGGTCGAAGCACACCAAAATTCAGTCTCCTTTGATGATCAGCCTTTCAATCATAGATTTAAACAGAACCAAAACAAGAATACACATATTTACAGTAGGCTAGCCAAGCACAGACACTAGAGTACCAAGCATACACTTTCTGTCACTCAATTAGCGTGGAGATGACATCTGCCCGTTAACTCCATCCCAGCACACAGTGGGAAGGGGGTGACAGCCAGAAGTGACTTATCTATATAAAAACTGTCATCAGAATGGCACCCCAAAGCATTGTCTAACACCTTACTGAAGTGCAGTATCACCACTCCCTCAGTAATTAGACATCTTAATGGGGGAATAGCAGCAGCATTGCCTTTCTGCTCAGCCAGCACGTACCACTATTTAATATTGATCAATGGCAGAGCCATGACATGACAGCGGATCTGATGCAGTAAAAAGGCAAATAACCTGCAGGAGCACATGGAGCCATCATGTGCTGATGGATTTTGTCAAATACCAACCATTTTGTATGAACAACCTTCCCATTAGATTCTGCAAACCTCTGCTTTAGCCTCCAGGTGCAATTTAAAGAGAAGTATCAAGATACAGCACAGTGAAGAACTGTCAGGAGGCAAAATCTCATTTCTTCTTCTAGTTAGATTCTACATTTGTAGAGCAGGGAAACCCCCAAATCATGTTTTGACTAAAAATACTCCGTAGGTTTGCACTGGGCTTGTAGGATAATACAACTGTGTCTAATTTCAGGACATTACAGCAATCTAATTGCTTGTATCTCACAAACAAAAGAATGTGATTTAATTGCAAACAGAAGGAAGAGTATCACTCATGACAGATTTGATATGATTCTTCTGGTGGCTTCTCTTGCATTTAAGTGTTCTTTAGGGGATGTTCAATTGCTACCTTGAGAAAGATGGAGTTTCCAACCTAAGCATTTGCCAGCAGTCTCACTAATAATAATATCTGGATTCACAATAAGAAATAAATAGCATGGTAACTAGGGCCTTCTTTAGATAATCTAAGGACTGGGACACAACATCATCTGCTACCTCTATAGCGCTTGAGATCCAAAACCAGATTCCTTCAAAACATAACGGCAACAAAAAAAAGCTCAAAATTAAAAATACAGATGTCAGATGATCACATAGATTTCTGCAGCACCAGACAACTCCAGACCTGCACACATTTGACAGCGAAATTGCTTCTGATGCCATCACTTGCTTTTCTTAAAATATTCTGTAAAAAAAAAAAGTCAGGCTTCCCCCTCTTAAGTGCCACCCTTTTCACTTAACACCTTATTTATTAGAGTTCTTGCCTTCTTTAACACAAAAGTGTATTAAACGGTACAAACAGTACTATTAGTCCACTTTTCAAATCCCAGCTATTAAAATCCATTTCTCAGCTGCAATCTTGAGAAGCAAACGCATGAATCATGCAGCAGAAGGGTGCTGAGGTTGCCTTTCCCCCACAGCGCGGCTGCCGGCACCAGGAATGTCCCACTTGACATTTACAGAACTACAAAGCATGGGAAGATTTCCCGGTGGGATTTCATGCCTCATTTGTGCTGACGTTCAGGGTGTGGTGTCAGTTCCCGAAACTTAACACCCCTTCCCAGGCTCCCCGCCAAGCACAGGCTGCCGTCTCCTCTCGCCTTCCCCACTCACTTATCGCAGGCTGCCAGCAAGGAAGCTCCTGCTGGGACCTCTGCCACCAGTGGTCCTGCTGCAGCCCTGCTTGGGTGCTCCTCACCCTTCGTGGCTCCACTCTGAAGCACCATCGCTGGGATGGGTGTCTAGGCAATTAAAGGAGCTAACATGCTGGCATGGAGAAACAGGGCTTGCTCAGGGTGCCGCAGAGAGACCCATGTCAAAGATGGGAGGAGGTCAGAGGCCAAGATGGAAATGTTTGCCCCTGGCAATGCCTCCAATTCTTCACTAAATGACACTGCTGCTGCTGCTCCGATGGAAAGGATCAGAAAGACTGGCTAATGAACACAACTCATTATTGAAGGCCTCCTGGGCATGGGATGACAGGGTTTCAGACAAAAATTCATCCTAGCTTACAGCAATGTGACAGACATTGCACATTTTGGCTCCAGATAATCATCCTGATAGAATTGCCAGTATGATGTGCTAAGGCAAGCTGTGCAAAAGCTGCAAGTATTAAGTAAAAAGCCAGTTAATCCCATTGCAAAGTTTGTTTTACTTCAAGAGGTCAATCTGAGCACTCTATAAGGCTCTTGTGACATCTAAATCAAATTACCTGCTTGCCACAGTGCTGACAGCTCTTCCAGCACCGAGAAAGCTAGAGAGATGGAAAATCTTGTACCAACATACAAGGGATAAGCTATTGAACAGGATCTCACAAATGCTACTTGCTTCATCCTTTTGTGAATGTTGCTTGTTTTTTGTTTTGCTTTTAAATTTTATACTTAAAAATAAAAGTCTACCTGAATTCTGTATGTCCAGCTATTTTGCCTTGCCCCACATCCCATTCCCTAGAAATTAAATTCTCAGTTGAAGAACTATATAAGCTGTTGCAATGATGTCCGATTTGTGTAAAAGTCATTTTAGTCCCAGTTCTCACATCAACTCGTTCTCCTCTCCTGCTGTAACCACTTAGGATCACAGTTAATTATTAATCTACCTACCAGCAAATTCACTCCACAGGGGTTGCACCCTGCAGTTACTAATAGGGTAGCAACAAGGGCTCAGTGACACAGCCCACTACACAGTACTTCAGCTGGCAGAGCTAAGGTACAATCAGCTACCCTCTTGCAGCGACCACTGCAACAGTTTGATGTTACAACCATCCTCTCCCCCTTCCTGTTGTGCATCACATCCTTCACCTGAAAGTCATGCCCCTCCTCAGGCAGCTGCATCAGGACAGACCATAGGAGAACCAGTGGTCTGGTCCATCGTGAAGTTGGCTATGTCAGCCTGTATCACCACTGGTTAACAACTGAAACCATTATGATTAATGAGGAACAGGCAGCAGTTAGAAGGCCTGGGAATCTTCCACTGTAAACACGCAAATGCTCATGCTGAAACAGCAAATCCTACAAAACCAGAAAATGGTGGAAGAGTACAAAGCACTCAAGAAGCTCAGTTCTTCAAGCATAGAAGCCAAATCTGTATTCTATATAAGCCAGATATTTCTGATGACACCACGTGAGCAAAAGGCAACAAGGTAAGAGAAAACTGACAAGAGAATAGTAAAACCAAGATTTGTTCTAATTTTATAAAGAATAAAGTTGTAGAATAAATCATACATAAAGCTTAAAACATGATTGTCACTCAGAGTACTACAACACAACTCCAGTTACACTCTTTCTCATAAGAGCTCAACACCTAAATATAATAATCCTTTCCTAAAAAGCCTGAACCAGGTCTGAATGAGGAATGAAACTAAGGCTGGCTATTCTAGGTATGCCAGTGTACCACCTTAAATGCAAGTACACTTTGTGCAAGAGGGGACCCCTGTGATGATGGGATAAGCTGGCCTGAAGTGGAAACAGTTATATTGGTGCATTTGTCACAGAAAGCACATTTGCTTTTGGCAGAGTGAAAACACTGCAAAAAGTTGTGTGTCGAAATAGCACTGCACTTGGGTAAATATGCTGCTGCAGACTCAGGTATAATTGTTTCCCAGCACCAGGTAGGTTTCCATAGGGCTTAAATAAGGCCATGTAATATTCAGCTGGCTAGCCCTGGGGAAAGCTACTCAGCACTGACAGGGAAGTTAAAGTCAGCACGAACTCCTTAGTGAAAAGCAAGGCTAGGAAAGAGACGAGGCAAAGGCTTCTGCTCAGCTGTGCTGCGATCGGGCAGGGACCGGCAGTATGCACTCCAGTTGCTAGGTAGCTTAGAGTTACAGATATGCCTCATTTGCCTGTGCAAACACACCCCGCAGGACTATATTTACAGAACGCGGCCTTTGCTTCTCATTCCTTTGAGTGA
The DNA here is from genome assembly GCA_025448015.1 of Bolborhynchus lineola. Taxonomy (NCBI): domain Eukaryota; kingdom Metazoa; phylum Chordata; class Aves; order Psittaciformes; family Psittacidae; genus Bolborhynchus; species Bolborhynchus lineola. The sequence continues at coordinate 32,182 of JAOEHX010052959.1, read as the reverse complement.
TATAAAAATACTGAGAATTCTTCCTTTGGGAACTCAGCAACATTTGCCCATGGGTTGCTGCTGTCATCTCTGAAACATGGTGGTGCTTCTGAGCTGAGCTCAAGTGGGCAGCTTCAGTTGACACTTGTCCATGCTACTGCTGCCTGCTCTGGTCTTATTTTATGGGGTAGCTACACTCACTTCAGCTTCACTAATTCAAATGATACCTGAGTATAGAGATGATAGCTTGCGGTTAACTCTGTAAAACTAATCTAGTCCCAGCACAGTAACACTGCTGCTTGAGAGTGAAAATCTAACAGAATTTACTTCCATGTCTTATCAGTCCAACATCTCAACTGCCATTAGCAGAGAAAACTGCACTCTGCGTCTAAATAAAGGAAAAAAAGGAAAGAAATGGAGTCTCTGAAGGAAGACAGAATCAGAATTATGGACTGCCTGAGTGCTATGAATTATTAAATAGTGGTATTTTGGTGAAACAGGTACTTCTCAAGAGCCCACAGCACACTGTGTTACAGGGTGGGGAGAATTTCACTACAGAAGGCTTAGAGAAGGGAGTATCACAAATGGCATTAGAACCACCATACATCATGTAACATAATAAGATGGCATTTGCACATTTGTTTAGTTCAGGTTGTTTTCCAGCAAGCATATGAAAACACAGCACAAGAATGCTGTAAGTGCACTCTAAGAGAATTAGCTGGCTTCCAATGCCAACAAACCCTCCTACCCACAAAATTCATCTTCACACAGCTGGCAGATGCAAGCAAAAACTTACAGACCAGCTGTAAGTTTTTCAATGTTCAAAGCAAGGGAGGAGGACCAGCCTTTTCAGAGGGCTGAGATGTCCCCAGGACTCCCAAGTGGAGAACAGGTGCTGGTGTGCATTACCTGACCTCCCAAGAAAAGCCTGCCAATTACCCTCTTGTCCTGGCAGCCAAAGCCATCATTCCAGAGGTATAAGTCATAGGCTTGCAAACACAGGCACTAAAGATGGTTCAAATAAAACTTTTGTTATCCCAGCCAATTAACAGGTTCATTGCTTACTGTAATTTAGAGTAGGTTTAAGGAGCAAGGATCTTTACCACCCAATGTTTGTTTTGGAAAGTCCTTGCTTTCTTGATAGCAAGCAGCTAGCCCCCAACGGATGTTCTGTAGGTAAGGACTGGTGTTTGTCTCTGCTATCCTTATGCAGACACAGAGAAGGTGTGGGCAAGTAGTGCATCTATTTTCAACAGTAACATCATAACAACTTGATGATAGACCATCTGATTCCAAGCTCAAAAAGAACTGGGGATCTATGTAAAGCACACAGATTAAATTGGATTCTTAACTGGTACAGAGTATTAAAAAGTGCATTTATGGAAGGATGCAAATAGGCCTACAGGGCTGAAAGGACACAGCAAAGTCTTTAAGCAGCTCTCTGAAATGTGGCTACAAGCCCAGGCACAGTGACACTGACAAAATGTGTGCTAATGTGTAATTTTCAAAGACCACAAAGATTCCCTTTTTTTTTTTCACATGACACCAACAACTACATGCTACTGACTCCCACTAACAAAACTGGACAGGCAAAAGCTAGGAGTCACGAAGAACTCTCAGCAACTGGAGCAAGCCCTGTGCCTACCTCATAAACACCTCACTGCAACCCACTCCCTGCCAGACTTGAAGAGCAGAGAACAGTTATGTATGGCAGCAACAAGAACAAGGATCAGTGATGCTGGCAGGACGCAAACCTCACAGGAAGCAGAAAGAGGTCAGACTCCTCAACAAAACATTTTGACAGATGCTGGCTTTCCTCTTGGTTCCAAACATACCCTAACCTTCCCACAGAAGGCTCTGCCAGAGCGTCCACCCCTGGGAAGAAGCAGCATTAGTCAGCTTCCCCAAAGCAGGCACTGTATATAAAAGCATACAAGCAGTGACTATACCCAGGCAATCTGTATTTGTCTCATCTTGGGGTTTGGCAGTGGTGACTAACCGGACTGCAGGGCTAGAAATGCAGAGCCGCAGAATGTCACTGAGCAAACAAGTTAAAATGGGAACAAGCTCCAGGGGCACAGCAGCGGGCAGGAGATGCACAGAGGGGCCAGGCACTGCATCCACAACCGATGCTCCCACACCAGGTTTGCGTGTATCTCCAGATAGAGTGCCCGACTTCCAGCTTTCAGCCAGCTTGCATCAATGCACTTCTCTGCCATTAAAATACAAGGCTTGACAAACACTATCATCAGGCCCAGCTAGGTCAAAACAGCCATTTCTTGGCCACGGGAAGGTTTCTAATAACCCTGCCACCCACCAAAAAACCAGCATGCCTTGAACACTTTTTCCTGCTCTGCCATGATCATAATTCAGGGTAATTGGTCATGAGTGTGTGCAGCTGCTAATTTCTGGAGATATAGAAGGCATATATTTTCAAATAAAAGAATACAGCTTTGAGGACTTCAGAACAATGAAACACAGAGTGACTGCCTTAAGTGCAGAAACGAAAAGCCTTTTCCTTCAGAACAAGAGTGGAATTGAGTAATTGTCGTTTCCAGGGAGATGGGGAACTTCAGGGATCAGAGCTCAATCTGCAGTTAAATGGATTGGAAACAACTCCCTAACAGCTGCAGAATAAAGCATGAATAGAAACACACCGGAAAATCCAGACATTGTAGTTCACGGCACTGTGTACATTTCTCCACATCCAGGAATAATGGACCAGCTTTATTTACATGATGCAGGTTAGCTGTTCATGAATACTAATGGAGAAGTCTTTCCTATGTTCTCTCTTTCTGCATACATTTCCTATTCAACCTCCCTTGACAGCAAAGACTGACAGGTATTTCCATTTTCTCCTTTTGAGAGAGAAATCTCAGAATTCTCTCACACTCCAGAAATGCAGTTCTAAGTGGACCAGGTATGTGAAAAATACCTAAAAGAAGATCTGAAATTCCTCTTTGCAAGTGAGGCAGGCCTTTGCCTTTCCACTGAAATGTTTCACAGGTGCCAAAAGTTCATGCTTCAATGGCATGTCAAATTCTGAGCTTCTCTCATGTAAACCACAAATCCCATGACTTGCAAAGGATTTTCCAAAATAACCAATACCTTTGTGAGTGCTGTAGAGGGCTGCAAATGTCACCACAAAGAAGGTGGTGGAATATTTTCCAGCGTTAACCAGATGAAAGGCCCGTTTGTTATCACGGTAACGGCGCAGGCACTGGATGAATCGCAACCAAGCAGGGATGCACTGGACAACCGCTCTCACTCCGTAGGAGTAGCTGTAACAAATCTGATTATCTGCAACAAAAAAGTTTCAAGGACAAAGGGATAATAAATTTAAGAACTCCTATTGTCTTTCCTTCTGTAAGGATATTATCACTTGATATGAGAGCAATTCCCCCTCAATGTCTCATATTTAGACACACATACATCCAGAATAGTGAGAAGCTCCTCATCACCAGGAAGTATCCTAAAGCTCTTTATTCCATCTCAGAGGTATTCACGTGACATGACATCAATAAACGCATTTAGACAGATCATCATCTAACTCTTTCACTGCTGCCAGTGTAACTAAAATGCAACAAGATCAGAAATCATCTATTTTTAAATTTATTTTGTGCTGTTGGCAGTACTGTTAATAATCAAATTAAGAATGGAATTATAAAAGGCCTTTGACACTGAATTTTTGTGCATAAATGGGAGAGCATTTCCAACCTCTGTGGGACAGCTCAAAAAGACTACTTTGCCTAAGATGTCCTTGACCCATTTTTCTTTTAATATTGTAACAGGACAAAACATGTTTCAGTATGCGGTTTTGCTACCCCTTTTCTTTTTTTAGTTTTTAAGCCCTGGCTTCAACAACTGAAGTGAGAAACAACAATGCCAATATGACTATGCCAATATTATACCTCTGACGTTTTAAAGCCTTTTATTGAGGGAATGACCAGGAAAAACCCAGCTTTGCCTGGAATCCCCAAGCATGCCATATTCTCCTTCTGTCTTGCTCAGCACATCTAAACCAAACATTCCACTAACAAACATCTTTTTCTTATTCAGAATAATGAAGACAAGTTATCTGCTGATATTCATCCCAAAGCACTGTGCCATCAATTCTACTGTTTCTATTGGAAAAGGACAAGTTGATATCCACTCAGTTACTCTATTCATTTATTCTTAATAAATAAATATTTAGTTACTTGCAACACTGTCTTAAAGGGGAGAGACAGATCAGGCAGATTGGAAGAACAAAGTGAACACTGATGCGTATTGAAGCATACTGCTAATTCTTTCAGCAAGTGTCAAAACCAACAGATAACACAATTTGCCAGCAGTCACTGCTTAAAATGAAAAGACAGCAGCCTGATCCAGGAGGAGACAGGTACTATTTTGCCACCGGGAAGGCCAAAGTCAAAATTCATGTGCCAACTCTGTGGTTCTTCTGGCTAGAAAGAAGAGACAGAGCACGCACAACCCTGGCATCACAGCATCAACTCTAATTGAATAAGGGGTGACACTAACAAGGAAGTTTCTCCATCCTCTCTTGCTTTAGGGTACTTTGATGGAGCCTGTAAGAAGCGGGCTGCAGCATATAAAATTGTGGTTAACAAGCTCATGCAACTCTTTTCATGCTGAGCAACAAGAACAGGCTAAAAGCAAACACACGGTTAAACAACTATGACAGAAAACAGCAATGCCAGGAAAATGGATTTCTCTTTCCAATCAAGAAGTGCTGCACCCAAATTCTTTGATGAATATACATGTCAGGCCAAATGACTGGATTAGGAAATGAACACTGATGTGAAATTCAATTTCTCTGGATGGAAGTAAGAAAGTAGAGAATCTCTCCAATAATGTATTTACAAGAAACATGAATTATTTTAGTACCCTATGTCTTTGGCAGCCCTCTTCAAAAAGACAGATAATTATGAAGCTGCCCCGCCAGGTTTTTTCAGATCATTTTGACTGTGTTTGCATGGGTCATCAGCATTACTCTACCTGTATTTGCCAGAAGTCCAGCATTATCCTCCCACTGAACCTCAAAGCTGTAGAAGCAGATCATGTATTCCAGATCCATGAGTATTACGACCAGGCTGTTGAGCTGATCAGCCAGCCAGAAATCTGCGAAGCCTACCTTGTGGAAAGGAGCAGTGAATACTCGAAACTGTCAGGAAGAAAAAGGAGTAATTCATAACAGTGTCAAATACATCTAAATGCAGTGGCAGGACATCATGGCATTGAAAAATACGGGAAACCATAGAACGACTTGAAGATTTATTGCTGACCTTTTGCTCTTACTGACAGAAAGATAGCTGTCTCCTCACTTGTAGTACAAGTAACATTCCTGCATTCCTCTCTGCATGCAACCATTCATGTCCTCTCACTTTCTTTGGTGTTTGTTGTTGTTGTTGTTTTGGGCTTGGTTTCTTTTGGGTTGTTAGTTTTTTCCCTTCCCACTGGCAGAAGAGCCTAGTCTCCTCCAACCAAGCTCTTTCCTAGAAACTTCCAATCTCCATTTCTCCTGTTGCTCCTCATTTTGAAAAGTGCTTTCTTTCAGGCATTTATGTAATGTCTATTGACATCTTCCCTTCTACCTCATCCTTAATATTTCAGTCAGATTACAGACCCTCAGCTTGGCCATTACTCTGATCATGGTTCAGTTTACTTAACACATTAGATGCTCTTTGGTGTTAGAAGTTGAAAAAGCAAAGATTGCTACTGCTGAATCTGCCCATGCCTCTAGCAGGGAAAGAGTTAAAGAAAGGGCAGAGGCAATCCTACTGACTGTCAATTAGACTCCCTCTCAATCCCAGACCACTTTCCCTCTAAGTCTTAACAGCAAGTTTTGCTACTTTCAAACCAGACAGTTTTCATGGTCCATTACCTTTGATTACAACTCTCTCTACCCAGTTAGTTATAGTTACTAATGGCCAATTTCTCAAAGAGACAGCACCAGCACCATCCAGTAGTTCAGAGATTTATGAACCTTTAAATTAATGAAAGCACAGGCTAACACTCATCTTTCATATAGCTCTCCTTATTAACCTAAAGGGTACACAGTTACAGAAACCTAATAGGGAACAGACTGACACATTCCCATTGACTTTTAATGCCAATTTAAGGCTCTGGCCCTAAATTTCAAAGCCAAATAGGGGATTAAGACTTAGTGGCATAAAGCAGATATGGATCTTGACCCAGAAAGCACTGTGCTGAAGGACGGAACCTATTACAACATCTCAAAACAGGGCCAGCCACTAGGGAGTCTGTCCTCAAAGCAGTCCAGCTGCAGAACAGCTTCTGCAGAGGTCAGAAAAGCCATGCCAGCCTTCCTTTTCAAAAGGTCCTTCCTCTATTTTACCAATATTCCCTGATACTAGCTTTACCTGTTTCATCTGACCTTTTTTATTATAAACAAAGACTGACTAAAACAAATAAAATGAGAAAACAAAGAAGAAAATAAAATCCATGTTGTTATTTAATTAGTTTACAGACAGACCCTCAGGCAATGCCAGATGACAACATAAAATTTGAGTCAATAAGCCTTCCACCTAAATGTTACAGCAGACGAGGAGTCAGCAGATATGTCCATGACCCAGATAAGGCACTGGCAGCCCAGTGAACTATCCTTAAGAACCTGAGCTGCCATCTGAACCCTCCTAACCCTGCACGTCAGGCTCTGCAGTTTCTGGCTGCCGCCACATGCTGCCTGGGCACAGCTAGAGTTGCAGCCCAGCTACTAGAGGGTGCTGGCTGTGGAGGGCACTGTCTGCTGGCAGATACCAGGGGCAACTCCTCAATCCTCAGCTGAAAAGTGTCTGCAACATCCTCCAGAGAAGATGGGCTGCAAGAATAAAGTAATCAAAAAGCTGGAGTTGAACCTCAGTTTCTAGTAATCAGTTGCAATTATGTATCAACAGTTCCACAGTCAGAGCAGACTTCCGGGGGCTGTGGTTTTAGTGAGTGCGGAGATAGTAGATATTTCAGCTGCAGCTAAACACTTCATAGATTTTCACTCTCTCAGACAGGCTCCCTGCAGTCGTTTTGCCATTTTGGTTCCCTGCAAAAAGTATGGGCATATAGATGCTGTGCCATCCCCTGTACTTGAATCAGATTCTTCCTGGTGAGCTGCTCCCGTCAGCCTACACAAGCGCACTCCTGGGCTTCTCATGTGGCAGGAAAGGAGCACTCACCTAAGTACACAGGTGAGAAAGAAGAGCTGGTGTGGGAATTAAACTTTTTTTTTTCCAGAGGAAGATCAATTCATATATAACTTGCAGTCCCTTAGGGATTATCAAGAGATATCACTCATAGGTACCAACAAGCAGCTGTTGATGATCACAGGTGGATGCACTAAGCCTAACAGATCCATCAGGAAATGCTACAACACACTGAAGTATGCTCCTGGTTTGGTTCTAGGAAAATTGAAGGTGCCGGTAATGCTCTGCTACACCCACTATTGCCATATTTTGTTACGGCTGGAAATTAAACATATTAAGGATGTGAAGAAAAATGCTCACCAAAATTTGTGTGAACAGCACAGCTCTAGGAATTGCACTGTTTAAATCTCCTTTCATCCAGATAGCTGCTGGCAACTGCACAGAGCAATAAAATACATCCAGCCAGACAATTACACACAATAAAAATTAGAAAAGCCTAACAGCTACTCTTTATGTGGTTTGTCTGGCCTTTTTCTTCCCCTTCCACATACCACACAATCAGAGGTACTGTGTCATTTTCCACCATTAAGGTGATCTTGCATTTTGATGAAGCATTTTTTCCCCAGGAGACCTTGAGATGGCTTGGCCTCTGCACACTCAAAGGTATGCCTCTATCACAGGCTGCAGCATAGTCTGGAGATAGGTGGGCTAGAGCAGGTACTGCAAATTGCCTAAGAGGTCTGTGAGGACTGAAAATCTTATTCTGTTAAGATATTAAGGTAAATTAGCACAGATACGGCTCACATGGTTAAAGCACATCCAGTGCTCCCCCTAGCACCAAGGGACAGCAGTAAGACTAATGAGGCTTCAGACTAAAGGTACATCTATGAGAGATGGCTTAATGCTGGAAGGCAAACAAGAAAAACTGAAATAGCAGTAAGGTAGTAAATAAAATAACAGAGGTAAGCACACAGGGGTTAAGTAGCTGTGTGTACACCTGCACACGCATGCTTGAAGCATGAGTCTATGTTTTATCATTGTCATGTTCCAGATAAAGTTAATTGTTTTAACTGGCATTAAAATGATTCTACAAATAACATCAGCCTGCCAAACCCTCTTACACCCAATGCTCTCCAAGCAGTTGCAGCAAGAATAAGATATCAAGGGAATCAACTTGATTAAAGCCAATTTAAAAAGACATACAGAGTGGGCTTGAACATGTGAATCATTCATTTGGGAAGAAACTGATGAGCCATACAAGTTTGAAAACTGTTCTTTTGTTGCTCCCATCTATAAATAGAACACTGAAGTAGCACACATATTAACATTCAATTTACCAGATTTATCTTACCTTACCTGGAAAATGTGAGCTGGGACTAAAATAAATAGTTTAAGACCACAAACAGATTTGCTGAAAAAAAGCCCACCCATGAACAAGGTTTTATAAGCAGTAATCTTTGCAAATGTTCCCACTCATCAGTGAATCCTCTCAATGTTGCCACTCACCCAGTTTGGGCTGAGAAGTATCCATGCAACCCTGCCTTACAGCACTGTAACCCTAATCAAACTGCTTCACTACATTTAGGAACAAAAAAACAAATACATCAGAGTGTTTCCATATGTGCAAAAGTATGCATACAGCTGTATACAGGAAGATTAGCTAGTAGATACCTGCAATACAAAGATAATGATAGACTGGTACAACCAGAAGTTGCTTCTGTACAACCACGCTCAACAGTGATGTGCAGTCAATACCTTATCAGGTCTGCTCTATGAACACAAAATGGTATAAGCATTCCTCTTTCCTGAAGATTAGTAACAGTTCTATATACTGAACTGCTACTGCTCAGCTACAGCATTTTTTATAAATTATTTATTTATTTCAGGTTTGAGACTTACCAATAGTTTGAGCAGCCAAAAACGGGACTTGTAATATAAGGTTTTGGTAGGGTTGATGAGAAAAAGCAACATGAAGCCGTATAAGATGAGTGGATTCACCTGCATAGGGATGTAGGTGAATTTACCATATATACATGCCAGCAAGCTCAGGCACCACAAAACGCCCAGGAAACCAGCAATCTACAGAAAAGACAGAAAAAAACCCCGCATAGATACCTTATGAAAATATAGCTTTGAAACCCTCAATGAATTCTCATTATAAGAAAAGGGAGAACAGTACTCAGCCCTGTAATCTAATCAGACTTCAGCAACTTCCTCTTCTAATTGTATTAGAACTCCTTGCCAGGAAATGATGCAGGATTTATCCTCCTGATATGCCACACAGCTCAACCACTCCTGCAATCTATTCTGTTTACCTCAAAGAGATGTTGGTGGGACAAGTTGCTGCGGGGATTGAGTTCAAAGATGAGGACATGATTCACTCCAGCCTGTCTCCAGCCATATGTGTTGATACCCAGGAGAAAGAGGAATTCTATCAGGAGAAAGCCACCTCGATAGATTCTCACCAGTGGCCACACATTTGGTCCATCTATAAAAGCCACACCTAGAAAAGAAAAAATGGAAAGATCTCAGCAATAGCACAAGTAATGTCACAACACAAAGCTGTGCTCTACTGCTTCATGCTCATTCTCAGTTGCTCAGCTGTACCCTGTGAAACTGGGTGCACTTATAGGCACCTGCATATTCCAGCAAGTAGAGGAGGTTTTACCCAGCCTGTCAGAGAATTTAGGAGTATTCTGGGGAAAATTCACTCTCCAGCTGGTGCAGTCAGATCATTAACAGCATCGTAAGTCCCCTGTGTCATACTACCAGCACGTGGGACATCACTAGCATAAATCATGACTACAAGCACTTAAATGTTCTAGTTTAATGAAGATGAAATCCCAACAGACAGATACACAAATACTTCAGCTCCCTACAAAACCAAGAAGCACCATTTACAGCATTTAAAACAATGCTAAACTGTGCCTAACCACTGAACTCAATACAACTGTAATGTACTACATATTTATAACTAGCAACACAATAGCCAGCCACACCCAAAGAGAAAAACCAATGCAAGAAATACTGGAAAGCCTGCTGCTTCCTTCGTTCAGTTTTCAGGGGTCTGGAAACAAATTCACTTAATTTCAAACAGTGAGCAGTCTTTACAGCAGGAGGTTTCTCCAGCATAAGCCTCTTTGCAAAATGCTGTCACCTGGTTACCCAATACAGGTTTCGTGAGAAAAGCACAAATAAAATATGGAAATATGGTTACTTGAATCCTCAGTTTCACTGAGTGTTTCTCACCCATGTGCTTTTTAAGAGGATTAAAAAAAGGAAAAAAAGAAAAAGAAAAGGATACAGTTTTACAGAATTGATGCTGAGAATTCATTTGCACAAACCTTCCTGTCTAAATTACACCACTGAGTTTTTCATATTTTGGGTTTTTTTTCTCAAACATATCCATAAGAAGTTTCATGTGTTCAGCATCTGTACTTTATACTACATAAAATTATGGAGGAAAATTGTGCAAGAACAATGGCTCAAGAACTGCTACTTCAAACGTGTAACTTAAGAGATTACTGGATTCAGGGAAAAGAGAGTCAAATTTTGGACAGAAATGACAGACACCCTAAAGAAACTAGTCTTAAAAATGGAATTGCAAAAGCAGCATTTCAAATTTTAATCTGAAAACCAAAGGAGGTGCTTTCAAACAGGACAAAGCATCTCCAAAAATATTGAATAAGACATGACCAGACAGAATAGGACAGATATGCTGTGTGCTATTCAAGACAGAACACTCAGACAAAGGTTTATCCTGAGGCAAACATGGTTCATTACAGTATAGTATATGACTTCCATATCTAATGCCCACTAATCTTATTTCTAGGCTCAGGACAATAATTGCAGGTTGAACAGCAGCTGGTTCTGGAGAAAAAGCAGGTACTGAACAGTATAAGCAGATCAGACACTAACACAAAGAAGTCAGGAATATTTCTGTATATTCTCTCTTCTGATACTAAAACCCTATCTAGTTTAGCTTCTGCAGTGTAATGGCTAGATTTGATTCCCTTTTCATGTGTCCTAACTGAACAATTTTCTTCACTACCACTGAGCAGTTTGACTGAAGACCCCCAAAGACCAACTTGCAGTTAAGTGTCTGGCAAAGGTGTATGTGGTCTCAAACCGGTATGTGACCCAGTCCAGGGCTCCTCCGTACTATAGCCCTCAGGCAGAGAAGTTTTCCATACATATCCACTTAAATAAAATATAAGCGAAGTCACCTGCTAGAGTTACAGCAGGTATGTGACACTTGATCAAACTCACTCCTTCAGCAAATGCAAGCTCTGAACAAGATGTTCAGAGAGGAAGATGTCCCTGGTTACAAGACCAATGGCATAGCAGCCTAATTCTCAAACAAGAGACAGGGCACTGCTGCAGCAAGAGTCTTTGAGATTCTGCATGAAATCTTACAGGTTTCTGGTTAATAAAACATACGCCCATTTCCATGAACTTTCAATTACATACTGGCTTGGCACCCAGGAAAGCTAATACAGAAACAGTGATCCCTCAAAATTTGTACTCTTTAGGATGACACTTCCCTGGGATCCAACTGTAACATTTGCAGCTTCTAACAGACCCCAAGGTATTATGAATTTATCTCTGTAAAATGTTGCTGTTCTAGTTGCAAAATCAGGTAATAAAGAAGTGGTTTTCCAGTATAAGTTATATGATGTTTCACAGATTCTACACATAAAATACTTAAATCTCATTTCAGTCAATCAAATCATAATTTTCAAATGCAGCAGAGAGGTTAGCAGAGTCATATCCAAATAAAATAAAAAAAAAAACCCAAACAAAACCCACAAACCACTCTGCAATTAGAATACAGATTCTGCCCTGTATCTGATGTACAGATATCAGATCATGCCTGCTGATAACAAACAAACTCATTATTCACAGTAAGTTCGTAACATCTGCTTTGGAGGTATAATCATTTTTATGAATTCCTTCTCACAACTGTGTCACTTACTGAGACATAATGCAAACACAACTGGCTACAACCATATTTGCAACTCACACAGAGATCAAACATATAAGCAACAGAAAAAAAGATATGATGACTATAGAGCAGCTTCTACACATCAGATGGCCCCTTCACACAGAGAGGTCAAGCTTCTGCTCTACCACTGGATGACCAAATGGGAAGCATGGCAAACAGTTTCTCAAACGGAGACATTTTATCCCAAGAGATGACTGGATTCAATTACAGAAACATCTGATTAAAAATTTCTTTTAAGTCAAAACCACAGACATGGGCTTTCCCTAATGCAAGAGCTTGCACCTTGATTTGTTAAGCCTTTTCCTTTTACTGTTTAAGCAAGTTACAACACTACTGAAATCACACACACAATTAGTAAAGCTGCTTGTGATTAAACACTGTGTTTGGATCTACAGTACTAACATGGCTTTTACTCTAATCAGAGTTCAAACTCAGAAGGCACAAAGCAGAATAAAACCGATGTCTGAGATACATAATAATTCATTGTAGCTGTTAAACAATCTTGCCAAAATCTGCCAACAAGAAAAAATAAAATTAATTACACTAATAGGCACCAGGCATTGAAATCCCTGAAACTTCTACATGAAAATGTCCCAAGTGGCATGGTGCTTACATGGCTCTACCTCTGGTCTCACACTCTGTAGGGAGTTAGTATCATGAAAAACTCAAGTTCTAAGAGTACCTGTCTCAAGGTGAAGTCTGTGTGTTCACAGAACACAAGATCTGTCTTTGTAGATGGATGTTCAACCTCCAGAACATCATTCCAAGAACAGGGAGGAAACCAGAACAAACCACAGTATAATTCAAGGTCCAAAATCCACATATACAACATGAAAAAACACAATCCATTACTGAGCAGAACTAATACTTCACAGCAGTGTGATCTGACTCAGACTGATTCAATCCAGAACATCCTGACCAAGCCAGTTCAGATCCAGACCCCTGCTAACTAATGAGAACCTATCCAAACCAAGGTACAGCAGGCAGTGAGTCCAGTTGAGGATACCCACCTGAAAGTATGACAGTGACGTTCAGTGCAATGAACAACCCACAGAACAATCCAACCCTGAATGTAGTCCAGGCTGGTACAGGCTGTGAACAAAGCAATGGTGGAATTAAGATGAGGAAACAGGTTATCAGCAAAGTCAGATTAACCTGCAGAATAAATTTAAAATTAGGAAAAGTAAGCTATTTCCAAATCTTCCAAACTAAAGCAGATTATGTGAAAATATCCCCCTCACAATTTGCAGAGCATGCTCACATCAATTATTTGCTCTACTTTGTTCAGACACTGAATCTAATTTAGCACACTGACAAGTTGGAGAAGCATCTTTGCTGCATAGCTTGATCTCTCTCACCTGAGCTGCTCCTAAGGGTGGAACACGCAAGCGTTTCATAGCCTTCTGTCTGTCTCCATCTTCTAACTCATTGGTCACCACTTCCTAAGGAGATGAAGATATACGTCACAGAAGTTCGTTCTAATGATAAGCACATGGTGCTGCATTAAAACCAAAAATAACAGTTGGTTTCCAAGTTACATTTGAGCCCCGGCCTAATACTCTCCTAGTACACATTAACAAAGACAGGAGAAGCTCACCATGCTGCATCAAGTTGCACAATACAAGCTAACACTGTACTGGTTTTTCAAAGTGAAAAGCTACCAGCTGAAGAGAAATACCCAAATTATGTAAGCAGTGTCAGAAACCAGTGGCATTTCAGAATCAATTAACAGCTGTCTTAGTGGCAAATACAAGCTAGAGAGGGCAAAACATTATAGGAATCAGTACTGAACAAGAAAACACTGTTCTCTAGTTAAAAAGAGGAACAGTGTCCAGACTAGCATTTTTACCTCTGTTTCGGAGATAAGCTGGTTGATCTTCTTGCAAGTGTAGAAAGGTGCTACTTCCACTTCAGCCACCCGCCATTCTGCTCCCCGTGCTGTCTCCAAGTTCTTGTCATGCTTCTTTAAGATCTTGCGGAAGCCTGTGAAGTTCAGGTTCTGCAGACAAGGGAAAAGAGTTACTGGCATTTAAACTCAGGTCCCAAGAAAGTTAAATGGCTGTATTTCCAGTGCTAGCAAAAAAGGAATAGTTAATGAAACCCACCAAATTACTGTACCTATTGTCAGGAAGTTCCTGATTTACCACTGAGTTAGAAGTCACACATATCCCTTGCAAATAACAGAAAAGATGTGGGACTCAGGGGCATAAAGCCATATAGCTTATTTGCAGGAAACTACCTAAACTTCATGTTTCCTGAAAAGCCTCCCTTAAGACTAATATCCTTTGGACATGCTCAAAACTTGCATGCTTGAAGTTATTTTAAGACATGCTCCCTCTCCCTGGGTATACCTTACTGTACATATCCCAGGTACTGCAAACTGACAGCTGGTCTCTGCATTAGCAGGAACTGTAATGAGCTCTTAAGAAATATATAAAGCTACAGAAAGACATGTTTATCAAAACTATCACAGTCATTAGCAATCCTTCAAGGGTTTTCCCTTCTGAAAGGGCTAAGCTACTAACTTCTAATTTCTTTAAACTCTGTGTTGGTTTCAAATCAAACTGTCCAGATGAATTCATTATAGAAGGGAAATCCTTGTACAAAACTTATAAATGCTGCAAATTAGAACCAGACATGTACAGCCCCACAGCACCATCCTTTTCTACAGCATACCTTGCACAATGACTGCAAAACTATTTTAGACTTGCAGATATGGGAGATGCAACTCCCTACTATGTAGAGGTGCATTAAAACAAGAATTAATTGTTGATTTTCAAGTTACATATGAGACTAACCCAATACTCTTCTAATGCACAGTAACTTAAGATAGGCAAAGCTCAACACACTGTAGGCAATTGCTGTGATGAGATGTATCTGAAATCCTGCATTTCACTATGCAGAAAACACCATTCGAAAACCTCAATGTTTCATTCAAGCAATGGTAGGAATATAGACAGATCATGGCGAGATTCACTTCTGGGGAAAAAAAAAAAAAGGCTTAGAAAAGAGCTTGGAAAGAAAAAGAAAGAAAACAACAAAATCCCATGGCCTAGGGAGAGGCGTAATCTACTCACTGAAATATTTTCAATCAAAGTATGCTGAGTGATTTAACACCAGACCCCTACCACATAGGTGGGAAAATGAGGGTAGGGAGGCAGGAGCAGGAAGCCAATGAATTACCAATCTGCATTATTGCAGACAAGAGACTTTAGTTGTTTTCTATTGGAAAAGCCAGCATTCCACCCAGGGAGACCAACACTTCAGAATCTTGAAATTTAAAAATGCAACCAAATGATTTTGGTCAGAGATTTTTCTGTAGCATCAACGAACATCACTTTATCTGCCATGTGTCCAATCCCAGCCTAACTGATGTGCCTTGGCCGGTCTGGGCATGGTTACACCAGACACCCTTGAACCTCTCCAGCAGCACTTCATCCTCTGGCTGCAAAAATTCTGCAAGCCCAAAGCACACAATAGAAATACTGGTGGTTACAGTGGTGCTTCTGACAAGGAACATACAGTGATGGAACAGTCAAATATCATTCACAGTCAGACATTTTGCTATTCGTGATGCTTGTGTTTGGTAAAGGGCCTTCTCCAAAAGTGACTTCCATTTCTGCTGGATACTAACTGAATCCATTGAAGGTGAATAAAAACCACAGAGCACAACTTATGCAATAATAAAATGCAAGACCAAGTAGAATCAGTGGATTCAAAAATCTCTGCTCACATACAAATGCATAAGGAAATGCACCAGCAAGACAAACACACAGCAGTTTAATAAGGCTGATTCAGTATCCTGTGTATAAATATGCCTGATTAATGTACTATCTTATATACAGTATAACACTATATATTTAATAATTAAGATTTTTTTTGTTCTGAAACATAGTATTTCAAATAAATAGATCTATTTATAGATCTACACACTCTGGAATTATATATTACTGTTAATAACAAATCAATTTTATCAGAAGTTTAATCATTGGCAAATTAAATATCAGCTGCCCTGGAGACAAGTTACAGTTCTACTTGATATTTGGTTTGTGTACCTTAGAAATGTACATGCTGCTTTTGCTCTTGCTTCAGTCTAGCAGACTAGAATTTGCTTCAAATGCATTTTCTGTTCCTGGTAACCCACCTGAAAACTTCAGCATTTCATCAAAGTCATAGTTTGATATTTATAATGCCGCTGTTGAGTTCCCTTTGCCACCTACATGAAGGCCTCGGCTATGCCATCTTCCCACCAGGTTACTGTTTTTCCTCTCCAAAACTTGTTTAAGAGAAGTATTCTGGGATTTGGTTTTAGATCTGGTTTAGTACTTGTACTCATTGTCCTAAACTTCAAGTCCAATTTGAACTAATTTTTCTCATTCTCAATATGTAGTAGAAAGCAGCTCTGCTCCTTCTGGATACTGTGAAAGCTATCAAATCCAGATGGGAATTACATCAACATTCTCTATATGTACAATGGACTATTGGAAGCAAAACTAACGGTGTGCCACATGCCTTTCTTTACTGATGAATAGTAGGAAAAGATTTTCCAAATTAATGACCTATGTCACCCCTATTTAAATTCTTCATCAAGCCTCAGAAGTGACTTTTGTAATCAGGAGCTTTTTTTTTTTTAACCAAAACGAAACTTGAAGAAATCACAGCATATAATACTGCTTCATTCCATTCCCGAAAAGCTACAGGTACTCTACCTTTCCTAGGATTTTGAACCAGAAATTACCTCTAACAATTAAAGGGCTTAATTAAGAAACTCATAAATAGTTTCCAGACACTTATTCAAAGACATAACATTACTTTAGGAATGGTACAAATACTCAGAATTTTGGAAGAATTAAGTTTGCCCATTCTGCAGGTAGTATTTCTAATTTTGTTCAGTAAAATTCTCCAGTACAATGCTGGTAAATATCTAAATACTAAAATTCAACTCCTTATCTAACAAGCTAAAAACCCTCACAGGAAGACATGTAAAAGCATTTCAGAGTACTTAACACCAAAAGAGCTATCCCAGAAAAAAAGATTGTAACAGTTTCAGATTTTTGTTTCAAGATTTTTGGAACAATATCAACATCTGCAATATTTACCATGCCTTTTCCTGCCAGAAACCCTAGTACAAGTAAAGATTTGGTTTTCTCATACTTCAAGGCAAACGAGCCTGTATCCTACAGAAGTGAAAACTTTTTTTTTTTTTAATGAATGTTTTAACAAGAAATTCTGATACAGCAAGGTCACAGCCACTACCATGGTAACGCCAAGAGAAAACAGTACGTTAGCATTTCAAGTAACATTACAAATATTAGATAAAAGAGCTTCTTTCTTCCCCAGTGTGCCAGCTCCAGCCCTGCACAGAACATCACATTACAGAAGGAGGAGGTACTGATACAACTTCATGTTCTGGCCATGCCTGGGCAAAGGGTGTTGGGGTCAGCCAGCCCAGAGAAAGAAGATGAAGGAAGATCCTTCTGAAGGTCAGCTTAGCAATTCTATTTCAACAAAAAGCAACAAGACATTACACTGCTAGCTGCTAGGCATCTGCCTTTTCTTAAGCATTTAGGGAACACAAAATTAAGGAAGAAATTAAAATAACAGCTTGAATGAGGCAACTGAAGGATACACAAAGCACACAGTCATTTACATAACAGGGCTTTGTAAACCACATCTTTTTACAGGTACCTGATAGTTCTGCAGTAAGATGAGGCTGAGGTAGAGCTCACTGAAGGCCAATTTCAGATCTTTGATATTCCTATGCTGGACTCGTTCTTCATGGGACAGGTGGAAGACTGGCTTTCTGCGCCGCTGAAGTGTGGAAACCCCACTGGCTTCTTTTTGTGCATCCAAAGTTGATTGTAACTCAGTCCGGAGAGTAGTAAACCTGCGCTGAGCTTCTGCAAGCTTTTCTGTTAGCAAGGAAAGGAAAAAGTCAGATGAGTGGATAGCAACTTGCATACTGAGCCTGTAAAAAGCACTATAGCTTTTCCTTAAATAACACATGTGTAGGTAAAAAGCACTGAATAAACTACAGTATGGTCTTTCCTTGCTAAGCATTAAATTCCACGACTCTGCATATTTCTCTTCTATGAAGCTCCGTTTAGTTAAAGATATGAATTCAGACCTCTCCACTTCCACTCAAGATCTGATTTCTAGAGGATGCTTGTTTCAGCACCATATGCATATTGTATGGTGTGGAAGAAGACCAACCTGCTCAGCTGCTGCCTGTACCGAGGGGCTATAAACCAGCACAAGGATGCAGGGTTAGGTCTCCCCACATTGGCAAAGCCACAGCTGGATGCAGCCAGGCAGATAGGGTCTCATCCAAATACCAAAGCAGTGACCACATGTCTACTCTGCACAAAATGGAAAGCTGATCGCCTTTCTCAAATAAAGCAAATGCACAAAAAGCAAATGAGGAAAAAGAACAACTCTTAGACAACATTATGAAACTTGACAGTTTAGTAAGCAAAGCACTTTTCATATCTGTGCACCCACTACCAACTATGTGTTTACTATCTTTTTATATGACAGTAAGGAAATCCAAGGAGAAAAAAAAAAAACTCAAAGAAAACAAACCACACTTCAAATGAGATGATGAATTTTGTTGCTCAGAGAGCAACGCTACCCTTCTGCCAAGCTCCCAGTGACAAACACAGCTTCTGCTTTGATCAGGAGTTACAACACTGTGCTGTACACAAACTGCTGTAATAATATATCCCTCTTTTCCACAGTTTAGGCTCATGCAGGTTAGAAGCATTGCCTCATTATTTACTGATTAAAGGAACAACCAGCCTGAATTTAAATATCATTTTGATGTGTATTCAAGAAGTCAGTCTCTCTTCCTCACATCTCAAGAATAAAAGAGGTGTTCCTTTAAGTATGCTGCTTTATGTACTTTCAGAAAAAAAAAAATATATTTTGGCTAAATAAAAATCTTTTTAATGCTAAAACCAGCATAACTGACACCATTATCTTTCTCTTTGTTCTGTACAACTAGTTCCTTCCAGTCTTTCTCCCTCCCCTATGGCTTTAGTCACAGCTTTGGCATCTCTGCTGATAAGCCCCATCGTGGACCATGGGGAGTGATGTTGGCCAGGAAGGCAACAAACAGGTTTACAGTGTTGGAGCAGAGGCTGGAACTGGAGCCACCTCCACCCAGCAGGACACACACCACTGCAACAGAAACCATGGAGCCCCACGGGTCCCTCCACCACCCAAAACTCTGCCCAACAGTCTCCCAGCTGTCAATCCAATTCCCCTTCATTAGCATCTTACATAACTTAATAGTAATTTTCAATTGCTGCCACACCTCCCTCAAAGTAAAATTTACTCTTATGGGAGCAATTCTGATTTTCTCCTCAGTCTTATTCAATTCTGGTTAATTTTAAGAGCAAACTTCATCTGTAAATAATTATACAGTGCTCTGCATTAGGTATTTTCCAGAAGGAGAATGCCTTTCCAAATGGAAAATTGGAATCAATATATAAAAATCAAGTACGGAAGAGCCTGAAACTCTCTAACTTTCTTGATTATAAGCTTTATTCAAAGTAAGATGTTTTAAAAAGACAGGAAAGGATAACTCCTCCCTGGTAAATTCTATAGCTTCAAAGACTCCACAAGAGGCCATGTAGCCCACAGTGAGAATTGTCTGCCCACAGCCTATAACCACATCATATTTAACACCCACAAGGTCAGACTGCAAAAATAATCTTTTCCCACTTTGGGAACTCTCTCAGGAAGAAGCAATGGATATCTGTTAGAGCAACTGTTAGAATCAAAAGCTTTCATATAAATAAAACTCACAAGCTTACTACATTCAAAATGCTATATTAAACTGTCTGGTACACTGAGATTTCTTTGGATCAAATTATTAAATATGCAAGAGTTTAAATCACATCTCTGAAATGAAACTATATTCCATTTTCTGTATGTCCAGAAAAGAAAGCTAACTAAAAGCCTAACAAAACAATATTTAAAGACAAGATAACGCTTTGAAATAGTCTCAAAACGGCTCCTGCAATTTTCTTTGCAAAGCAACATCCATGAAGAAAGCATCATCTCCAAATACAAATATTTTTCTTAATTATGCACTGCCCTCTCACATCTATAGGGAAGGACCACAGTTCTCTAAGAATGAGGCTTTAAAGGCAACTGACTCACTCCTGAGAAACAGCAGTCCTGCATCACCTTCTCCCTACTGCTCTCTCTCACACAGACTGCAGTTATACAGTCCACAAATAACTTGATCTATTTAAGGTATGATTTTGTCATGGAGATTCACCGCAGGAGCAAAATAAGACAAAATGTGTGCTGCTGCTCTTAAAAGCTCATACAGTATTGCTTAGGGAAACAGCAAAGCAAAGAGTACAAATTAATTTCTCAGTTTACAACATACTCCAAAGTGACTGAGAAGTCATTCACCACTAACCCAGCACTCCCAAAAGTTCTTTTTAAAAAAATATGCCGCTCAAAAGAGTTAGAAAAAAGCAGCATACACATGGAAACTGGAAGCACTCTTGCTGTGTGGCAGCATTTTGCATGACATGATGTCCACTAAGTCCTTGCCTCAAGTGTAACCTCACTGCAAAGACTAAGGAGAAATTTGAAAACAGAAGCAGACTTAACAAAAGTACTTGCAATAAAGAAGCAGGTTTGCCCCCAAAATGCTTCTAGATCCTGACTAAACCCACCATCTAAAGAGTTACTTCTCAACTATACAATTCCAAGTTGTTTTGACTCTGTTTTCAAAGTGTAAAGAAAAGTTCACACTTAAAGATCATGAAAAAAAGCTGCCACACCAAAGAGCTAGTACAATTTCTCAAGTTCCAGCTCACATGGCCATGGTTGTGATCAAAGCCTGTTTCACCAGAGAGGATATAATCGAACAGCCCATACCTCCCTTGCAGCTACCCTGCTCAGGAGTCTGGGCATTTTAGGCAGGCTCGCTCTTTCAGCACTCCTTCCTTTTCCTACTTGTATTTATTATGTTCACTATTTTGCTTACCAAGTTAAAGCCCACAAATAAAAAAACTATCTCCTAAATTAACCACAAAAATGTTACTAGCTACACTGTAGCCCAAGCAAATCCTGATGATACTAACTTAAAATATAACAAGCCTCCCCCTCTAGAAAATCCCAAACACAAACCAAAACTGGCCACAAATGAAACTTTAGCACTTGAACAGGCATTCGCTACAGGAAACATCTGAAAATTTTACTGCTGTTCTTTTAAATTTCAACTGAGTACAGATTTTCTTGTGCGTAGTCCAAATAATCGCAAATTGTTTATCAAATCAGATTCAGTTAATGGCTGTTTTCCTTCCTACTGAACTGGAATAATGGTCTGGGGAATTAAGGCTATGTTTGACAAGAGCCGACAACCTGAGCATACAGCATTATGCAGCAGGTACTCTGACCCTAAGTACACCAGGGAAGAGCTGAGGTCCAGGAGCAGCCTACCCTGATCGTCAGGGTTGTCCACACTGTGACAATTTCTAGCAATCTTCACTGAGGATCCTTCAGTGCAGGGATCAAGAAGATGACATAATTAAGGAGGGATCAAAAGAAAGCTTAGCTTTCTTGAAAATGGGCAATATTTATCATTGTAAAGCCAAGTGTGTAATAAAACATATGATAAACCTCTAACAAACAGGATGCATCAGGTCATAATCCAAGCTAGCACACACCTGGAGTTACAATAGGGTCCAATGTGACAAATTTCTGGCATGATCAAGAAGAGGAACCACTGATGGAACATTTCTTGATATAGCTTAATGTTAATAACCCTAATAAGGGGTTTCTATACTGTTAAAAGTCACGTCACTTCTGCAAATAAAAGACTTTCTTTAATCTTATCACACAAGATTTTCAAATTACATGTATTCTCTCCTATAACATTTTAGAAATGACAGCAAGATGGAAAAAATCCTATCCTATATTATTAGTGCCATTTTAAACAATGCTGGAATGGATGCACATGTGGGTGCACGTGCACTAGCAGGTCCTCATTAGGGAAAATTATAATCTGTATTGTGCATCTAAATTGACAGAACTTCCTTCACAGAGTCCAGCTCATAGTACACAGGACCTGATATAACTAGAGAAGAAATACAAGTTTCTGAGCATAAATGCCTTACCTCGGCCATGGGATAAAAACAAAAGATCACACAGGGAAACAAAGCAGAGCAATTGTTCTCAGTTAGGTATATATGAATTACATGTAGGAAAACACCTGTAAGAATAAAACCCAGCAGGCCTAGTAAAACATACCACTTCTACATACAAAATGCTCCTTGCCCTTGTTCTTAGATCCACTCCACTCCAGCTATAGCAAGACACCATGGCTCCAGGGAGCCAGGAGAGCAGGCATAGCCGGCCCAAAAGAGATTTACTTGCCTAGATGTAAGCTAGACAGAGGCAAGCCGCAGAGCACTGTTATTGCATCTCTTACGTTTTCAGCTATTCTCATGTTCACAACCCAGATTTTGCTAGCAATAAAATAGCCAGCAATAAAGCCATCGCCTGATTGTTATTAAAATATTTTGCACAATTCAACTGCCTTTGTTACCAGATTAAAGTCAGAAATAGAAAAGGGTACCATATTGTGCTGCAAAAGCCTGTTTATAGCATCAACCTAGTAAATCAACATGTTAAGAGGAAGCATAGCAGAAGTCAATGCATCACTGTCTTCATAGTTAAATGCTTTTCTAGTTGAAAACCCATTTTAAACCTTATCAAAAGAGGCAGAAAAACAGCTGAACTGTAATGGTGGGTGGAAGTGGATCACACTAACACTAAGCTTTTTGCAGCAATATTATAGGGTGAACTTCCAGCTATCCCATTCTAAAGAAAACACACGATGGGAAAGCAAACTTTCTCCGGGAAAAAAACAAACAACAGCACTCTGACACATGACCCCTAGGAATCCCTACTCTTACTATTACATTTTTACTCAATTTACTAAATAGGAATTAATATGCAGCCAATGACAAACTGCTACTTGGCTGACCTACTTCAGAAAGTTTAAGGAGTATATGTGAAAGTACTTAAAAACTTGGACACATCAGGACCATCTAGTTATGATACACGGGCAAGTCCATGATAGCTATTTCTGCACAAGGTCAGGAAACACCAGCTAAGGAACTTAGCACAACTAAAACATGCACAGGAAACCGGCACCATGGATAAGCCGAGAAACTGTTCCCTATGCCCTACCACTTGAGATAAAAGTATCTTCTTGAAGTTCAGCAGGACACTTCTGCAGACAAATGAAATTACCTGTCGTTCATTCTCCCTTCATGCAAATACCATGGTTTAGGCTTCACATCTGTGATTAAACCAGAGCAGTTTCCCATATAAACCTGCCCTATAATTACCTGATAGTAGATCTGCATGACCACTGTGGTTACTCTGAAAGTTTGGGGGCTTTGGACTCTTTCTGTGTTGCTGTGTTTTCCACAAATATACACAAATAAGCACCTTACCTGAATAGAAAATGTTGATTTTGGCAAGTTCTTTCTCACAGGTTTGGAAGAACTTCTCTTCAAATGTGGCAAAACATCTTTTCACTGTGTCCTCATCTGTGTCTATAAAACAAAAGTTTTAACAAAAGAAGATAAGAATAATTTTCTACGTGGCTGCCATGGAAATATTTCTTCAGAGTAAATCCACCTTCTTCATTATATAGAGAAGGAAGAACAATAAGGCCCTAAAGGCTCTGAGAGAACACATATTTGCCTATAAAAAGAATTATACAAAGAGGTAAAAACTCATAAGCAGTAAGTGCACCTTGTCCAAAGTTTTCATCACCTTTTTTGATCCTTCAAGTGTTACTGCAGATCTCACATCCCTCATTCCCAATTCCTAAACCAGCTTGTGCAACTGCACCTGTAGAGCCATCCTGAATCAAGACTACTCTTTACATCTACAGGAACTTTTTTAAAAGGTATCTTACCTATGATCACAAAGTCACCCACTGCAAAGCTGCACACCAGCAGAAAGAAAACACCATACCCCATCCCCACCTGCCCACTTCTGCTGCCTCCAGCATCCTGAAGCCACCCCTCATTTGCCACATCAATCCAGAACAAAGCCATACAGCCACTGCAGGGGTGGTCTCCTTCCTCCCTCCCACACCACTTCTCCAACCATGTGGTGAGCTGAATGAGGGAAAGATCTTCCAACCAAAACAAAAGCAGATTAAGTAGCAGCATAACCACTCTTAACATGCTACCACTGTATGTCAGGGTTAAGTTACATTTACCCACCCAAAAGTTGCTCTGCCCTCCAGTCTTGGGCGCTGGCAAGCTCTTCAATACTAACTTTAGTGAAAGCAAACTTCTTTAACAAAGATTAGGTTTATGATGCGATTTGTTCTTCCTCCCCTAGATATACTGCAGCAGAAAGCCAAGTACCATCAGTGCTGCATGCTCATGCCATGCCCTTTCCAGCTTGTCAGTCATTTCCCCCAGAGATTTGCCAGCATTCAGAACACGGCAGCACACTCTGCACTGGGACTTGTATATGGGACCTAAACCTACCACGGGCACTGGTCTTGCTCCTGAAAAACAAAGGTGCCCATGAAAAGTATTCATCCTAACTTAGCAAATGGCATTTAGAAGTGCAGAGTTTTTAACTAAAGGCTTCATCTGACCTCCCAGGAGGACTCACTGGTTCAGCTACCATTCCCCCCTTCTCATCACTGTAATCCTTCAAATACAAACCTAGCATGACAACAAACTAAAATATGCCTGGCAGGTACATGGAAAACTAGTGAAAAGTTTCTTCCTTCCCAGAAAAGAAAAACTTTATCTCACAAGTAAAGTTTAAAGGAAGAGGCCTAAATTAATGACAAATCCTGCTCAGACCCACAGTCCTCCTTCTCTGATGCTCTGGGACTGTTTTAACTCTTGGAAAAGTTAAGCACAATTTTCAATTCCATAATTACAGTAAAAACCTGATATTGAAGCAGCAATTCGGTTACTTTGTTGTTACAAAATCACAGCACAGCATCTCCGAAGTGCAGAATTTCAAAGACCAATTGAATTTTCTAATAATTAAGAAATTAGTTTAATGAGTAAAAAACTAAAGACAACACACTATAATTACAAATTTTAGCACTCTTCATAACCCTTGTAGTTAGTTCCTGAATTTCAGTCTTACAGTCTGAAATAGTGTTATTACAGAGAAGAAAAATATGATTTTATTATAGATTTAATAATGTCAAGAAATAGATTTTGAAATACATGTTATGAAATTGAAAAGATGAGTGCTTACAGAAAACTTCCACTTCCTAATAGATAATACTTCAGACAGTCATAACTAAGAAAATTTTTTCTTTTACCGTTATTTTTTTTGGTAAAAATTACCTCAAAGCAGTATTAATCAAGAGAATATTTAAACACAAAACTTTCAGCATCCAGAATTTTCTGTGGTTTTATGTTTGTGGCTCTGATATTAAACACCATAAGCCTACATACACTTTAGTATCATTTTTAAGGGTTTGTATAGAAAGGCAAATAACACAACACAAGACTGCAGGGGCAACCTTGGAAGAAGTCTGTTATTGTTTGGAGTTTGACTATGCTTTAAAGAATGAAATGCCGGGGGAGGGAACACCAGTCTTGCACTGATGGCGGGTGTTTACAACTCTATTATCCAAGGGCTTGTAGAAAAGAATTTGCCAGCGCTCCAAAGGCTGTTCCACACTTCAAGTTTAGGCTCCTGAGGTCCCTTTATTACCTGAGGTTCATACTTGTAGATTCACAGCTAACTCCCGAGGATGAGGGCTCCCTTCCTTATGCAAACAAACCCTGAAATGAGAGGCCTCCAACTCTTCTTTGCTGAAGAAAAGCCAGAGCAGCCCCGAGGCAACATTACACCCTTGCTCGAGGTCACTGGCCCGATGCAGACTTTGCAGAATTGAACACGCATGTGCCTCAACTGTTCCCGCTCAGCCCAGTGTTTCAACACAGATCCGTCTTTGTGGGCGGCCTAAAACCGAGTTACAGAACGTAACTCTTGCTTTGGGGCTGGTAACTTCTAACAGTAGAGTCATAGCAGTTGTAACATCCCACCCTGGAACCCTGAAAGGCCAATCTGAACTTGCCCACAAGAGCTCTAATCCTTGACCCAACAGCCTCAAGTACAGACAGACAAAACACAAACAGGCAGCAAAGCAATAGAAATTACTATGCAATACTTAATATGCAGAGATTTTATTCACTAGCTGCCTGAAGCTTTTCAAGTAACAGTGACCAGGCAGTATCAAAACAGAGCTGACTCTTAAGGAAGGACCTGAAGGGCATATTCTTCAGCCCAAAGAGTTTACACATTTCTAGCAGAAAAGCTTACCTATACAGGCTTTCTGACATGGGGTATTCAGTCTTTCATGCCTTTAAAAATAAGTCATGTAGAAATAAAAGCACAGAGTGTTTTACTGCTTTGAAAACACTAAACCGCTTCTGTCATCACTTGTTTCTAGGTTTCAGTGAATTTACAAAGCAAAAATAAAACCAAGGAAGTTTTTAAACTTCAGGCACTGGACTATCCAAGAACAAAAAAACCCACAAAACAAACAAACAAATGAATTATCAGGAAGTCGAGAATACTTTTTGTGCATAAAAGCATGAATTTTCTCTGCAGTCAAAATATCACCTTTTAAAATAGAAAAAAGCTCTGCAAATTAACATATTGTTAAACTAACATAATCGATGCCAAATACATTAATAAATATCTTGGTTTGTACATTACTGACCACTTCAGGAAATGATAATTAAGTTCTAAGCAGTTTGACTATCTCTGGAGTTTGGAAAAGGAAATGGGCTTTAAAACACAAACCACCCACTACTGGAAGACCTTCCAAAAACCTTGAGCTCAGGAATTCAGGTCTCTGTTTCAACCTCAAAACATCGCTGACTCAGAGGAAAACAAGTTCTATACAAACTATTCAAAATCCTTCTCCAAATGTCAAACACCTTCTTACAAAAGATTCTGCAGACCATGGTGGATGCCAGCTTTAAAAATAAGGATTCTCTGTGAAGAAAAGCTTTCCCTTTGGTCCCATTCCCACTGCAGTTCAGTCATTTAGCTGCAATAATAGACAAGTGCTGCCAAGGCTACTGCCTTTATTTATTTATTTTCCCCAAAGGCTAGGACAGGACAACATTTTTTGCCATGAGAAAATCACAGTGCCAGAAACTGGCCTTGGATTCAGAAGCTCCATGACAACAGAAGCTGTTTTTAAAAGGCATCCAGTTATTGCTGCCAAGAAGGGCCAGTGGTAACCTTCCTTTTGTTCTTTCTCTATAGCCCTAATTCTCCATTTACCCGAAGCTCCATGAAGTTGCCATGAACAAGGTTGCCAAGAAGATAGCCTGATCAATATTGCAGCTCCACAACCTCATCTTCCTATGCAATTTCCTGCTGTGAATAAAGTAAGCCTGAAAGGCTCTTGCCTTTCCTTGCAAAGCCAAGAGGCAAACCAGCAGTGACCTGGATGTACTCCCCTATCACCATACTTTCTAGTTTGCAGAGAGTTCAGACACAGGCACACCTTAAATAGAACATGAAATTGAAAAATTAACATTCAAGTTACATTCTGACACTGTCCCAAGCACCATTTCTCAGTGCATCTGCCAACTGTTCATTTAATTTTTCATTTTCTGCAGATGTAGTGTATAAACAAATGATCAGCATCCCGATCAGCTTTACCTACTTCAATACAAGAAAACACACAGTAGAAGTTTTCTATGTTAGAGCTGCATCCTCTAAAATTACTCACTTAAAAACATCCCTCAGTCTATCATGCTGAATTTTAAGGGGCATTTAACTAAAAAGTATTAATTAGCTTTGTTACAAGATCAGCACAGGTTTAGTTCTCAAAATCACCTTCTGTTTTATCTGAGTAAGATTATTCAACACTTCAGCTAGAGAGGAGGCAATCTGATTTATGAGGAAGACTGCCATCTACTCAGTTTAAAAAAAGAAAGGACAAACTCAACATTAGCATTACATGCATCATAGTGAACAGGTGATCTTAAGTTTAACACCTGCACCATTTTGAATATGCTAAACTTCTAACATTTTCCACACTATCCTTGGCCCCTTGCTAACTAAAAGCCCTGTACAAAGGGCTCAAATAGGCCTAAAACTGTGCTCTGAAAAATTAACGAGGTTTAAAACATAGTTTTCTTGTTCCCAAGTCTGTGAAGACAGTAACTGCTTATACTTGGAGGCTCAGTGGCACATAGGAAAAAAAAAAAAAAGCACCACTTTTATTACCAGTCAAAATTCTAGCAAAGTGGGTCACTATAATGAAAATCTGTATCTGTTTCCAAACCCCCATCAGCTTCATCTGTCTACCCAGCCATGACAATTTTCTAATACTCTTGACAATTCAACAACACCATGATTATACAGCTCTCCAACCTTTTACACAGAGCAGTGGAAAATTTACAACTAGAATCAAACTGCATAGTACACAAATGCAAGGATGAAGATTACCCTTACACCTCTAATGCGTCATCCTCATGTTTATGGGGGTATTTTTCCAAAGGAAAGGTTCTTCTGCAGGGCAACTCCCTTCCTCACGACAGAAAGCCACACTTGGGTGAGCTGCAAATTGGATCACTCACTGAAAGCTTCCAATAAATTAATTACTCACTGCGTATTTTCATGTCCAATCTTGTGGCGAATAAAATTTGGTATGAGAAGACTTTTAACTGCTTTAAGAACAGATACTGACATTTCTTTCTCAGACACGCTCTTGCTATAGGAAGAGGCAGAAAGCCAACTCTGCTTGCAAGTAAGAAACATTTGCATTCACATTCTTCCAACTTAGCTTCTGAGCTGCAAATTGTACATACATGTGTAATGGTGTGCTTCTCTCTTGAAATTTATTCCACCAACAAAAAGTGGACTTCAAATTAAAATACCATGAGATCAGCAAGAAAGAAGGTTTATATACTAGTTAATATTAAAAAAAAAAATCCATAGCAGGCTATATCTACTTTTCTAAACCATCATGGTCAGCTCTCCACTTAATGACTGCTTTAGACCTGATTAAACTTGGTTATTAAATTATGTCCCTAAATCTAGTAATAAAAAATGACCACTCAGGTAGCAAATGAGGCTGGTGTTGCCTGTACACACAGTGTTTATGCCTGGGTGGGGAAGGAGAAGGCAAGAACTGCTGCAGTCACCAGCACAAGTCCTCTCAGGTTTTGGTTCCCCATTTTGTTGTTTTTACCAGCTGACCCAGAATGAATGGAATCTATTTCAAAATACATTTAGAAATTATGATTTTCAGGTGAGTAAAATTTTTGCGCTCTCATTTTTAGGTTCTATCACTGATATCTCATGAAGTATTCTTGTAGGTGGTTTATTTTGATGGAAAGAAAAAGCAACCTCCACAACCTGTATACAAGCTAGATATTCAACCAAGTGCCTACTATAAAATATTTATATTTGTGACTCCATAAACATAGATTCTAAAGGAATAACCATATTACCTTCGGGTGCAGAAAAAGCAGGCAATGCAGTAGCCAGATGCGAGAAGACAGCTGTGGCCCAGCTGGCTGGCTATCAGCTTTGTAGCTCAAAGTGTCAGGTTCTGTAGTCTGCAAGGTAGCTGCACAGATGTTCTACAGGTTCACTTCTTTAGGCAGGTACCTAGCGCACAAAAGAAGTCAGCCTGCAAACAAAGGTGGCAGCACCAGACTTTGTCAACTATTAAAAAGAAGTCACTAATGCAAGAGCGAATCTCCTGGTAAAAGCACAGCTACACAACCATTTACTGTTACAAGAGCTCCACAAGGTCATCTATGCAATGATGCTTCAAACCTGACCTTTTCCAAATTCTCTTATTTCAGAGGAAAAAGATTCTAACCCTTCAGCAGATATGTAAAAGCATGGCTAGTGCATCTGGAGGAGAATCTAAATAACTACTTCCCAAGTAGTTGGAGTGGGGGGTGGCAAGAGGAGTGCAAAAAGCCCAACTAGGTTGACACAGCTTTGAGGCAGACATGACCCCCAGCCTCTGTAAGCTTACCTCCCAGATGCCCCCTGTTCTGCTGCTATAATTTACACCACTGTCTGAATTTGCAAACTGTCAGTGCTTTCTCAGCTTTGGGATTATACCTCCATTCAGTCCACGTATGTGACCATGAAACTTCAATGATTTTACAGTGTTTCACTTCTGAACCATTAGGAAAATCAATATGCCCAGTAGAATTACAGAAACTAGGCTACATGGTACTTCAGATTTGAGGGCCAGCAAGGCATAAGCTTGTGATGAAGGTGGGGAGGGGGAAGTAGTAGCACAAATGCCCAACAATATTTAAAACCTACCACAAAAAATATTGTTAATACAGTAGGACAGACCTGGATGCCAGGAGGCATTGTACAGTGACAGCACTCTAAACACCCGCCTTCTCTTGTTAAGAACAGCCTTTTAAATTCTTACCCCTTTCAAGAAGGAAAGATTCACTATGTGCTTTTGCAGAATTTTCCCAATAAGCTAGACCAGAAGTACTGCCATGCCCTTAAGGGTGAAGAAAAGATGGTCGACCAGAGCGAAGACTCCAGATGAAATTTCACATTGACCACTACCAGACTCCAAGACAAAGAATGGAGAATAACAGTGTTAAGTTACTCAGTCAGTGCATATGAGGACCTGTCCAGACATAATGGTCATGTATGCTCAGTTTAGGCAAGTAGGTGGCAATGCAAACAGAGATACTGCAGTGTTGTATAATTACCAGCATCACTGTGGGATGGTTCTTGGTTACACAACACACCTGTGCATTCCTCAAGCTGCTGGTCTTCTGCCTTCAGTTCAGGCTTTCATTTAAAGGACACAAGACAGCAGCAATTATGGTTGCACAAAAGAAAAACCCTATTATCACAGTTTACACATTTGAGGTTAAGTAACACAGAGATACTCCAGCCTCTCATGAACAAGAGGTCTGAACTAGCCTATACACTTCTGACAGAAGCTACATGAGGTAAGAGTTCAGCACTGCCATCCGTTCTTTCTGCAAAGAGAGATCTTTCATTAGCCTTTAATCCGAGCAATATTGCACCTGAAAGATTTTTCTCCTCCTCAATGATGGGGTCACCAAACTAAAAAATTACCAGTATCTGTGCACACTTTTAAGATCCACTGAAGGAACCTCAAGAACATAAGCACAGCTGTGTTTTATAGGGGTACAAAACCAAAACAAAGCAAAAAAAAAAAAAGGAAAAAAAAAATCCTTCTACTAATTCACATGAATGGAAATAAGGATACCTCCGTAAGCTGCCCAACTTGGTCCTTAATCCAACGGAACATGCAAAACCAAAGAATGTCACAAAAGCACACATGGAAAACCAAGACCAGAACTGGTGATTTAAAATCAGGTGCTTGGAGTTTAAATTGACATTTTTTGCTTATATTCACCCACCCCACACTTCTCTTCAGCCTGGCAAAACTCAGTCCATGCCCATGGCAGGAGGCTGGAACTACATGATCTTTAAGGTCCCCTCCAACCCAAACCATGCTATGATTCTCTGATTTAAGAAAATCCTCTGCTGATTATCGGTACGAGTGCTAGAGCTCCTGATCCTTTAAGCTAAGTGCGTTTAAACAAATAGATATGTAAGCTCCAGGAAAGGGAGGGGAAGATCATCCCAGTTATATAGCTTTGGGCATTTGGGCCAGCCCCAAAGTGATGGAAGGAATTACCATGGGGACTGGAAACAGCAGCAAGGGGCAATTAAAGGAAACTGAAATGCTCCAGTGCTGATACAGTAGAGATCCCTCACACTAAACTGCAAAAATACTCTTTCCCTGTCCCAACTCCTGAATGAAAGTCATACTTCATGTCATGGAAAGAGAAATAAGAAGAAACTTTCCAGTCTTCTAAATGTGCTGGCCTCCAGCTGGACATTGAGCCACTGAGAACAACCCTTTGCGTGCGGCCATCCAGCCAGTTCTTTATCCACCGAGTGATCCACCTATCAAATTGATGTCTCTCCAATTTAGAGACAAGGATGT
>JAOEHX010052957.1:8942-29074 GCA_025448015.1 Bolborhynchus lineola | reverse complement strand
CTTGCTCTTCACCGAAAATGATATAACTGAACTGCAAAAGTTGAGATTGAAAAGCCACTAGCGTGTTGTCTAATTTCAACCACAGAAGCTGCTGTGCACTCCATGACTTTATGAGGGTATAAGATTACAGGTCACAAGAGCTTCTTTATTTCCCACCTGTAGCTTCTAACAACATTTTATTAAGGATTTTCCCATCTTCTCTCTCTGACCTACAGGGGACAAAATTCTAACAGCTGTTACAGGACCCTTACTGAAGCGGCATTAACACAGATTAGCAGTTCTAGAAAGTAGTATCGTTTTATCAGGACTATATTTATGACTGTTAACTAATATTTTTACAGTGTTTGTAAGATAAACAGAGCATATCATTATGTAAACAGGAAAAAAGGCATTTAATACAGTTAAACACTTAATGCATCTTGCTTGTTTTGTCTAAAATCACACTAAGCTGCTGCTTGAAGGTTTAGTATTCATTTACAAAACAAACAGTTCGGTAGTGCATGTGCTCATACATATATTGCTGTTTTCTGTATTGCTTATGGAGGTTATTGATTTCTTATTAATCAAGTAGAGTCTATGTGCATTAATACACCCAAGTAGGGGTAGAAATGCTGCCAAGTGTTAAGTTACATTAATACATGTCCAGTGTTCAGCCTTTCCTTTACCATTTCAGTGCAGTTTTGCTTCCATAAGGACTGCAAGTTTAGGAACTTGCTAGTTTATTGCAGAAACAATAATCTTTGTTATTGAGATTGCTTGTTTGCAAGGTGGTTTTGTTCATACAGATGTAACAGAGAGAGGAAGAGAGGGGAAAAAAGAGGGAGAAGAAGGAGAAGGAGGAGGAGGGTAAGGAAGAAAGGACAAAAAATAGCTGTACTATGATGTTATACATTTCTAAAAGGATTCTCCACAAATTATCAAAAAGAAGCCTATTTGTTTATCTCCCAAGTCCAGAAAGCACAAAGTAGATGTCAAGTATATCTACAATGAATCTTTCCAGCAACTTCTTTTGGTGCATTCTGATGAAAAACCCAAACAGCTTTCTAAAAGTTTATATTAGTCATGTTAAAGGCTGGCGTAGACTCTTTTTTGAGATCATCCTTCTAAATGCAGCTGCTAGGCTAATCATGTTGTATTATTATGCAATATTCAGCTGGCCTCTTTTACCCTCCCCAGAGACCCATTTTAGCTCATATGAAAATAAGATGTTGTTAGTTTTCACATTACTGAGACTGATAAAGGGTTAGGAGGGAAAATATATATGTACAAATAGGGTTGCAATGCTGCTGCACAGTATGGCAAGAGTCTTTAGGATGTCAAAGTAATCAGAGCTGAATTCAGATTTTCAGGTCTTATTTGGGTATATGAGTAAAACAGTGAGGTTTCAAAAAAATTTGACACCTATCATGATAAGACATTTTGAAAATCCACCCATAAATAAATGTCATATGATAGGAGTTGCTCAGTTCATCTGAAAATCTGGCTCTGTGTGTAATTGTGCTGAGTTTTTCAGTAGTCTGAAGGATATGGGCAATTATAATCAACAATAAAATCACAATAAGATGAAATAATTATGCACTACTTAAAATTGTGTGATAAGAAGTGATTTCTCCTTAGACAACAGTTCATCTCATTGCTCTCCAAACTGCCCCAGAGCAAAGATGCCAAACTTTTTCTCAACAAGAGCATCTGGATGCTGGCAGGCACTGCAGCCAGTTGTGCTGGCTTCTTTGAAGGGAATTCTCCACATCTGTCAGTCATTAGACGACTACTGATAGACTGTCTGGGCTGGATGCACCTTTTACTTAGTCAGCCCATCACCTGTATTTTTGATCTCTAATCCCCTTGTAAGTAAATTGAAGACCAAATTCTTGATTACAGCACTTTGACAGAAGCAAAAATAAGGTCAAAGTTTGTCAGGGGAAAATAACCCATGCTCATTGCAGCTCTAGTCTGCTTTTATATTTTGAACTCGGAAAGAGTTAACACAAGAATGCTCTTTCACAGAACCGCTCTCTGACAACACTGAAACACACTGCTCAGTGCCTTATGTTGCTCGACCATCTTCCTGGCAGGATGCTCATTCAGGTGAGACACTTAAAAATATTTTTTTGATCTCAAATGTTTAGTGGTATTTTACTTCTAAAAATGCTGTTGTGATGTACTAGCTTTTGATATATTGCTGTATCACAAACCCATTAAACTTATAATAATAAAATAATCTTTGTGTATTGGAATACTGAAATAGTAACTTGTTTTGTTTTTTGATTAGCATTCCTTACCAAGCTGAGAAAGTTTGGACCACTGCATGCTTGATGCTGCTGGGATGTCAGCTGCTACTCTGAGGTATTGTGTGAGAATAAAAGAAAATGTTACAAAGTAGCTGCTACATTTTGCCAATTGTATAACTTTAAAGTAATGATGGCTATAACTTGGATGGTATAGAAAGTTTGAAACCTCACCCACTACTTAAAGGGAGAAGTTTTAACAGAATCCTCAGGTATAGTGTTGTGATGTAACAGAGGTTGTCCTGCGAAGCACAGTATCTGTCTCATCAGGTGTATTTCATTCTTCATTGCTTGTAAACCACTCCATAGATTTGTCTTGCTTACAGGTGCTATCTGTTCTCCTTTTGCTGGACAGGCTCTGGCAGTCTACCAGAAATAAGGGGAAAAAAATTGTGTAAGAACATAACGGATCACGGTTTGTCCTTTAAAATGCAAGTGAATCCTCTTCTGACTTCACTGGCTACCAACTGGTGGCTGTCAGTTTCTTAGAGCACAACTGTAAGAGAAACAAAACTCACTAAATTTGTTCTCTTAATAAAGCTGTGCTTTTTTCAAGAAAAAGACCCATTGATGACACATAGAGCTCTGGTTCACTTAACAGCATCTATGCTGAAAGCTGCCTGGTTTGCTATGAATTTTGCTTTGTATAAAGCATTCCCAAACAGTCAAACTCTTTTCCTGACCTTGTCAAATAGCAAAAGCAAGAGCCCTCAAGTGAGAAATGGATTTGTGAGTCTTTTAGGGCCTCACGTAAGTCTCCATATAACATGTTAAGCATGTGGTGATGTTTAACTTTATTAAATGATGTTATAGACGTGTGACTTGTTCTGTATCTCAAGGAAGATTCAAATCTTTCAAAGTTTAAGGATTCCTTGAGAATCACAGTTGTTCTGAAGCTGTAAAAAGTAACAGCTATAATAGTTAAAATTTAGGTATTAGTTAGAACACTTACAAATGAAAAATAGAGCTATAAATAACTGGAAACCGTGTTAAATAAGGATGCCAAGAAGGCTGCAGTGGTTAAGTGCATGAAGGAAGTCTACATCTCAGGTGTGTTCTGCTCTTAATTAAATTATGAGCATTTGCCCCATAACTGCTGTGTGTGATGGAGGCTTCTCATACAGAGGCTCAGAACACTATTTGGAGTAGATAAATATACAGAGATTCAATTACATAAAACAGTTTTCAGGCTAAATTCTTGTATTGCTTTATACTCGTACCACAGTCTTAAAAGGAAGTCTTGTATAAACTCCGTTAACACTGAGATACACTTAAAGGAAAATGTGAGTTGTGATTTAACATGTCAAAACTGAAGACAGCAACGAAGCAGCCTGCCTTTTCTAAAAACAGTGCTCTCAACAGCAGCCTTTTAACTCATGTGACATGCTCCATTATTTTCATTGTTGCTTCTAGCCAATCCTATGTGTTTAAAATAGGATTCTCAATTTGATTTCTAATGCAGGAATAGTAATAGTGGCTAAATAGACTGAACATAAGCCCAAAATCTAGTGTAGTAGATAAAGACAGTTTGAAGAGACTCATAATACAAAGCAGGTGGTACTTCAGGAAATCAAGAGACAGGAAGTGAAAATGGAAACTATGGCAGTAAAGGCACAGTTCCATCAAGGTAACTGTGTTTGTAACAGGGACGCCTGCTCACGCAGAGAGATCATGCCTTGCCATACCAAGGACACAGTAGCCCCTACAGTCCAAAGGGCAAATATGGCCTCAGTTGCCTTAAACTAATTGAAAATTATTTGCAATTTTTAAAACTATACCTTGGGCGTAATTCAGAGGAGAGTCAACGAGCATTTTTTCAGTTGTGATGGTGTCCTTCAAATTCTGGGATGAATGTAATTCCATCATCTCCAAAGTGTCAGTAGATGAGGAGGAAGATGATGATAATCCTAGTCGTACAAATCTTCTTTTCTTACCACAAAGCAGGCAGTCTGTAGGAGTAGCACTTGGTCCTCGGGGCAGCTGCGCTTCATGATCATTGTAGTTTCTCACAGCTCCGCTGTGGTATATGGAACGCTCTCGCTGCCACACATAATGTGTTGGAGCAATAGCCATCACCTACCAAACAACCATTAGATCAGAAATGACAGTGACATGAAAACAAGGGATCCAGTTCACATATGGCAGAGAATAAATGCTACGTAGCTGAAATGGGGATCATATGTTATCTGTATGCTTCTGTCTCACTAGAAAGTTTGCTACATTAGGCATAAGTAAATAAACCATTTGTGAATCAAATCTAGAAACTCATCAGTTGACAGCCTTGTATATTCATGTGAATCATCCCAAATACCAGCTTATGTTTCTTACGTTGGACAGAAGATACTATCTTCTACTTACTACTGAATATCAAGTAGGAAGGATCTTCCAGTTCATGGCATGACTGAACTAATGACGGCTGGCAGCTGGGAGAGTGTGCTGGGAAAATCATTCTGCACTTGCCTTATTCTTTGCACTCTTCCCTTCAGCATCTCATTCTATCGCCAGATACGGGATTCTAGAGCATGTGAGAATTTCTTTTCTACCAGCTGTAGTAAACATTATGTTCTTAGAACATGACAGGGCTTTTCCAGACAAATACATTCCACCTGAAAAAGTGAGGAATGTCCTTTCTTCCTCTCCTAAGAGGTTTGGAAAACATGGGTTGCAATACTGCATTTATAGTAGAGAACACTAAAAATGTGTTCTGCTGTTTCTCTTTTTTTAAATGCAATGAAAACCCCTTATCTTAAAAAGTCAATTGAAGTTACATTATTCATTTTGAAGCATTAGAATTTTACCTGAAGTGCTAGGATTTTTATTTGAAGGTTTTCCTTATGCACAAACTTGTAATTTGTAAAGCACATACACGCACACACACAGAAGTGTTTCTCAAGTGAATGAAGGGAAACAACCAATGGTAAATATAAAATAAAAATTATGCATAAAGCAGAAGGATTTCAGTCGGTAAAAACTTCACTTTAAGCAGTAGCGCAGTGTAAAATACTCTAATTTACCTTAAAAGCATAGTTTTAAATGTATTTTAAATACAGAAGAAAAATAAATCATAAAGGATAAATGGGCTGTTAAACATTAGCTGCATCTTTTCTTTCCCATGGCTTGTCTGCACACTATAAAGAAGAAATTATATGGACAGAGCAAGACTGTTAGCTGGTATTAACTGTTGTACTTTCATCACCTACGAGATTAAAACCCTCCCTACCTCTTCACAGCAGCGTCTGCTTACAATAGCCCTGTAGTCAATTCTGCTCCACAGTTCATCTCTTAACTTTAAGAAATCAGGGAAGAGCTTTCTCCAGGCTTTTCCCAAAGCCCATGGGAAAATGTCATACTTTGATTCTTCATCATCTTCTTCAACTGTATTGGCCAGATACCTTCAAACATATATATGTTTGTGGTTGTAAATATTTTTCAGTCTTAAATCACTGTATTGGTATGATTTCTCATATCATATCAAAAGACATGATATTAAAGTAATTCTTTTTCCCAGTATTGTGAGAGTAACTGCTAACAAAATATAGCCCTCTGGAGTAGTGTTCATTTCTATTCTACAGAAAGTTCCATATGCATCCTTTAAGTAAATAAAAACTTAAACTCCTGGAAAAATTGTGTTGCCCTAAAGGGCTCCTAAATGAGTAGGTAATACAAGAACTGACATATCCTGACAGCTTTCTCCAGACTGGCAAGGTGTCCTTGCACCAAAATTGAACACTGTCTGACTGATTATCTAAATAATATTTAAAACTATCTTACAAAATATTAAAGTTTGCATTTTCTACTTTTTGGAATTTTAGCAATTCTTGAAAAATTATGTTGCTCACATTAAATTAGCAGTAAACAACTAAATGCAGGTCTCCATTCTTGTATGAATTAAAACCTTAAAGGAGGTTTTTAAAGTCTATGTTTTCTCCCTTCACTCTGTGCTACTTCTGGTTCTGGGTCATCTTCTCAGACAAGAGGAAGATACTTCCTTTGGATCCACCTGATACTAAACTCCTGTTAATCATACCTGAAAAATTACAATTTTTATTCTCCTTCCTTATTTTCTCACTTGCTTTTAACTCCAGTATTCCCTCTAGTTGTTTCCCTTCCCCCACCCCCCCTTTGTCCCTTTCTAATCCTCTTGCTCTGTAGGTACAGCCAAGTATCGAGAGATTATATTGACTTGGTAAAGCACCTCTGTTTCAAAGTATAGAACTTTTAGAACTGTTCACAAAAGGTCTCAGAAAATCTCTAGCTGCATTTTTACAGTTGACTTAAATAAAGTGGACAAAATAATAAAAAGTTACTCGTGAGGTGCTTACCATGATGAAGCATTTGGGTACAAATGACTTAAAAGCTGCCAAAGATACAAAATAGGGTCTTGTAACAGGCAGTGTGAGCCAGGTAGATGTTGGCATGTATTGTCCTTTACGTGCTTCTTGTTCAGAATTCACAGGCTTAGTTTGGTAAGCAGGATGCCACACAGTGTATCAGTGCACCAATACAAACATCCCCTCACTGCTGCTCAAGCCTGTTCCACACAGGAGGTGTCAGAGGAAGAATGTTTAATTTGCCTTGTTTAGGTACAGTTATGTAGATTATGTTTCTATACTTCATACAGAACCCAAGCAACTACACACTCAGGTAAGAAGTCTTGTTGTATATCGTAATTAGCAGTGACATAAACAAAGGGATAAAATCATGCCAAGCTTATGCTAATAAAACCAGGGAATTCAAAAGTACTTACAGAGCAACAAAGAAATTGATTCTGGTGTGCTCATTTATTGTAAAGTTAGCCCTCTTGAAATAAACGAAAGTCATGGCCAAGAGATACTGTTTGGAAATGTAAAATAAAGTATCAATATATTATTTCAGGGTATAATTTCCTAAAATATTTCACACATTTATCTTGCACCAAGATAGTTCCATAATTTTTTAACAATTAGTAAAGCATACATTGGGTTTCTTGAAGCTTCTATATAAATACATCAGAAAACAATGCTGATCTGTATTTGCATTACAGTATCAAGCGATCAAGGCCAGATTTTTTACTCAATATATGTTGTATTAAGTAATAAGGAAATGCACTTACTTTGTCTGCAATTTTACAGCAACAGTCCATCCAAAGGAAGTCTTGGATTAGGTCATCATCTACAACAAAAGAAAGTTGTGGCATTTCAAACACCAGAATTCTTTTCTGCTAGAAGGTCTTTGTATAGAAGACAGTCTGGTATTAACCAGATAAACAGAAAGAAGCTAGACCCACCAGTAGAGAGCAGAGAAACTGAGGGGAGAAAGATTAGGAACTAAAAAACTCTTCCTGCATTAAGTGTTTCCATCTAACAGGATACCATTATTTCTGATGACCTACAGACTGCTGAGATCTGCACCCTGATGACCTGACAGCCTTTATAAGGCAATACTTGATTATCTGTGAACAAGTACTATAACAGGATTTCCATAAACTCACTCTGACTGACTTCTATATTCAGAGTTCAAATAAAACCCAAGTGTACTCTTCCACTGTTATTAAATCTCTTCACTAAATTAAATCAATACAAAACTGTATATGAAAGAGACACAAATGCAAAAGAGATGCAGAGAATACTCCTTGGATTTTCTTCCCATTCCACTTCTCTCCCTAGATGTTTATTCCCACAATAACTA
Organism: Bolborhynchus lineola; assembly: GCA_025448015.1. Classification (NCBI taxonomy): domain Eukaryota; kingdom Metazoa; phylum Chordata; class Aves; order Psittaciformes; family Psittacidae; genus Bolborhynchus; species Bolborhynchus lineola. Next base: position 21,119 of record JAOEHX010052957.1, on the reverse strand, counting down.
ACATGTTTGTGAGAGTGGGAGCCCAGCCTTTTTTAAGCCTTTTGTAAAACGAGATACACATTGTTCTACATGTGTTTGTTGAAATACAGGGAAAATAGGAAAGGGAAGTGGTCATACAAGGATGTATCCTACCACCTTGGTTTCCTCGTGATTAAAAGAGATACTTTTTCATCACGTTGCTAGCTCTTTGTGTATTTTTAACTTACCATTAAATTTTTATATACTCAAATATACCAACAAAATACCTTTAGACAAAGACGCGGTCATTAGGATTTATGTCAAAACTCCCAAATCACCAAGTTTAGAAAACATACTTGTTTAATAGTTTCCCACTGTTCAGTCAATACATTGATATCTATCATTAGTTGCCTACCAAATAGTTTAAAGAAAGCTGTCATTTCCTGGCGCTGAATAACCAGACATGGTCCCTTTGGACATTTATCTTTATGAGGAGATGCCTTTTTCTCACGTTTTTCTTCGCGGTCTTTAAGAGAAGACCACTTCAGTCTGATAAGGGTTTTTTGCTGATGTGTTCTGGATGCACTTGATTTCACGCGAACAGTGACGGTGGGAGGTGTCTGACACACCAGATTCTGCTTCATTTTGCTCAGTAAAGGTTCCTGTTAAAAAAAGAAATCAACTGTAGTAGTTCTTATTGTTTCTTTTATTCAAATAAAAAGTTCCGGTAAGGCCGGTATGTCAGGTGATAAAAAAATTAACCACATTCAGTACTAATGATCCAAGTGGTGCCCTAAGCCCAGCTCTCTAGATTTAATTTGGTTCTCATTTGGTAAAACCTTTTTTTTTTTTTTTTTCAGTGGAAGGAGCCTTCCATCTTTTTCATTCAAAATTTTGAAAACTGGGAAAAGGAACAGATCATCGTAGCCCCTCACAACTTGGGCCTACCAAAAATCTCTGTTCCTCCCCTCCAGTTTGTGGTTCTGCATGTTTTTAAAGAATGTTGATAGAATTAATGCAGCAGAACCATAATTAGTTTTTAACATTTGGTTATAGCCATTGGGAATAAAACTTAACCCTCGAGTAGGACATATCAAAGGCATAAGCAGGGAAACAAACCTTGCGTGTTTGTAACTAAAAGTCAGGATTACAAATGGAGCATGAAGAAGGGGATGTTCAGACAGGAGTAAATGCGTTTACTTCTTCAGTGGGTCCCTCCACAGGGCACAGGGCAGGCTGAGGCCAGGTTCGCAGCAGCCCACCAGGCTGTCCGGCTGTAAGTCAGTTCCACGTTAACCCCGGATTCCGCGTACGCCCCTGACGTGCGGGTGTGATCCCGATACAGTTGCCAGCGGGCGAGCTGGATGTACGGCCCCGGCCCGTTCCCCTCCCCTCAGCAGCCGTCCCCTCACACCGCCGCCTCCCCGCCGCGCAGCTCGAAATGGCGCCTCTCGCAACCAACCGGAGCGCGCGACGCAACAGCCTCAGCCAATCGGCTTCCCTCCGGGATGCCAGCCGGCCAATCGCAGGAGGGAGCGGCAGTTGGTAGGCGGGCGGCTGTGCCGCCGGAAGCAGCCGTTGAGGCGCGGGGCCGGAGCCGTGGCCGCTGGCGAGCAGAGGTGAATGAGTGTCCGTCCGGCCCGAGGGCGCGTTCGGGTCCCTTCCAACCCATTCTGTGATCCTGTGTGCAAACCTGACTCGATCTTAATCTGTCGTCTGCCCGACAGCTGTGTAAAACCTTCCTTAAAGGAGCTCCCCAGGGCGGTAAGCATCTCGCAGGAGACACAGGACACGAGAGAGAAGGCATACCTAACGTTTAAGATCATTGAAAATACAGGTGCAATATACCCCCATGTTGCTTTTCCAAGTATGTTACACGGTTAGTCTAAGGCAGCCTACTGACATGTAGCAAGAATTAAAAACCCCCTTTGCTAGTAAGGGCCACTGTGGAATATGACTCTTCTGTCATAAGAGCTAAAGATTTATTCTAGGAAGATGGCAAGAAATACACCCAATTTCATTGTTTCCCTCTGTACAGGTGAGTTAAAAGTGTAACTAGTCACATTGGTCATGGTAATGAGAAGGCCTTGTCATTCCTCATCTTTTATCAGTATCTTGCTAGGTGTCTATGCAGGTGCTCTGAGTTGGTGAGCATATTCAGGGAAAGGTCATACCTAGCTTCTGATTGTGTTATATACAGAAAGGAAAAACGCCTCCGGTGGTAAATGTACAGACTAACAACATCTCTGTATAGAACAGCCTGAAATTGGGAAACGGAGCAGCAGGCTGGAAAAAATACCAAATACTTTAGTTGGGTTAAAGTCTGTTTCTCTGAGGTCCTCTCCTCATATACATGTTGAATACTGAGGTTGAGTTACCCTGCATTAAACTGTTCTCTATGTTTGTGTAATACTTTCCACATAAGGGACTCAAAGCACACCTCAATTAACCAACATTTGTTCTACAGCTGTGCAAAACAAAGAAAGGGTAAGTTACAGTTACCTTCACATAACTATCTAAGCAGTTCAGACTATGTAACAAGCTTCTGTCACATTTTTTGCCCTACTGCAAAACATAAAACTGCAATGATAATTGTGCCTTCTTATCCTCGACTCCTTAATACTTGTATTCCTTGGCTTATCCGTAAGAAGTGGCTTGCAATGTAGTTTTTATCCACATAGAGCTTTTCCAGGGTTTGTATGTTGGGATTGTTTTCCCTGTAGTTCTCCCCCTTTTTTGAGCTGGTGGATCTGCAACAAAATATTAAAAGATTATTCTTTTTCTTTTCACTCTCAAGTGTCTGTTACAATGGAGTTACTCAACAGGTACTGTGACTCACTAACCCCTACTGTACTGTCCCTGCCATCCAGGGCCCTGCTCTGATACAGACCACCTGCATAACCTTGGCTCAGCCCGAAGTTGTGAGGAAAAACCTGTGAGAAGTCCGAAACTTTACCTTTCTTTCCTGCAGGGCTCTGAAGTCCGAGGTAGGATTGTTGAGATGGGGATAACTCAAGGATTCAACTTGGAAGCATCATGGAAAAACATTGATGTGTGAGAGGTTGATGCCTGAACACAGTGACAATAAGGAAACAGGACTTTACCTGACTGTAAATATTCTGCGTGATACAGTGGACTAAACTGGTTCTCGGCTTATTAGTAACTACAGTTTTCAGAAGGTCGTTGAACAACTAGTCCAAGGATATCCGGAAGCATGTAGCTTTGTGGTTTGCAACTACCTTGCAGGACATCAGGGGGCACTGTTTCACCGCCAGTAATTTAAACTAAGACAATACCGCATTTGTCGAGTACAATACACTGGATTTCCTGTTGTACTTAATTCCTAATCCTTCCTATAGGTGGACATTAGATCAGTTTAGCTACTCTTCATCTTTGCGTGTTATAGAATAGTTTGGATTGGAAGGGACTTTAAAGCTCATCCAGTTCTAACCCCCTGCCATGCGCAGGGACACCTTCCGTTAGACAGGGTGGCTCTGAGCCCTGTGCAACCTGGCCTTGAACACTTCCAAAACTGTTATCACAGTTAGAACTGATTTTTGTGTAATATACAATGAATAAGGCCTGTGTTTGAAAGACCCGTGATTCTTATAAAATCTTTTTTGTTTTGGGGGTGGGGTGGGGAAGAGAGAGTCCATTAATGAAGTGGAACTCAATTACATGAAGTGTGTATATATAGTTACACGGCTACCCAGCACCTGATCCAGAAAGGCAGCTGCAGAGCAGTTTGCTTCTTTTAAATGAAAAAGGACTTCAAGTTCTTCAGTTATTGAGTTGTTTACAGATAGGTTAAAAAACATCACTGAAGAAAAGCACAGAGCTAATGTTTTAGTAAATTATATATCTATAGTTTCTTTTTAATCGTTTAATATTTGTGAAGTATGAAAATAAATGCTCTGATGTCTTTTCCAGTAAACTTTATTTTTTATTTCTTTAAGAAAGATAAAGTACCATAGGAATGACATCTGGTATTTCTTCTCAGAGTCATGATGAAGAACTACTGGTTGTTCAAAATACAGATCATTGTTTATAATAAACCATGTATTTTTTTTCAATTATAGATTTTTCCTATTTATCGTAGAGTGTGAAATAAAAAAGCCTCTCTTTGCTGTAGGACTGACTCCTGACATTGCTGGGGAGAACCTGGCCTCTCAATCCAGTATGTTCTAGATTAATTGCACATAGGCTGAGAGCTCCATTCGCAAAGACCATAATGAAACTGAAGCATTTGGCTAAAAAAGCAAACTTTGGATACGTGGTTAATTGTTTCAGAATAGAGGGTGTCACAAGTCACACAAGTTTCAGGAAATTAAAAAGGAATATAAACCACCTGAACACACACCTATCACCAGAAACTGGGGGGGGGGGAGGGGCGGTTATGTGGGAAGAGAGTAAGGATTTAGATGAGTTTAGATGAATTGTGGTAACACGATCTCTGGACTAAGCATAACAGACTGGGTGTGGCTTACCTGTTTGCTACTTGAGATGGCAAGTGAGGATACTGGGAAGGTGCCTTACAGCTAAATCCTTGCATTTGACAAATGTTACAGTCTGATTATAACTACAAATGGTCCGGTGCGGCTGCAGTGTATGTTACTGATAGATGAATGAGCAGGAAAATTGTTTTCAGCTTTGTTTACTTGCACTTCTGAGCATACAGCAGGGTTTTCTAACACTGAAGTCCAGGAAGCCATAGTAATTCTCAGGTCCTGAGAAATTCAGGAAAAAGAAGAAGAGAAAATCATTTGGAAATTATGTAGTGAACAAGAACTGCTGCACAGACCAATACAGCAAATGGTAGAAGAATGTGAAGGCTGCCAGCAAACACTGCATGTTTCAACACGTTGTTTCTATGTATCACAGAACAGCCAGGTACTCTGCAGCACCACATCTAAACGAGTTCCGTGAATGTAAGTTTGAACTTGCTGTTCATTTTTACTGTAAATAGACTGAGATATCCTCGATGAACTTTAATTCCAAGCAGACAGTGGAATACTTTAAGGACTGGCACTTCTGTGCTGGTTGTAAATGAAATGAATTAACCTTATCTGAAGAGTTCCAATTGCGTCAAAATAAATAGATAAGATAGGATACATTAGGCCTTCACCATCCTGTCACAAAATGGCAAGTGATGAATGATGTATCTCTCAACATCAGTAACTCAAACTCTGAAGGCATATTTTGTGTTAAAAGGGAAAGCAAATGTACAGTACTCCTTTAAATGGGAGGTTGTTGGATTTTTTTAACCTTTTGATGTCAGCCCCTATATCCTATTGTATTTTGTGTTGGCAAGTATTTTATAACCATGATTATTCGTCACCCAGTTGCGCCTGTGCTGTTTCTTCATGCTGTATTCTGCAAAGAGTACTAATAAACAGGACTCCTGTGTACCAACATGACCCTGGAGCCATTTGTTCAGCTGCCAAGAGTGCCAGGCTTCCGGAGATGCAGGAGCAGGGAGCAGGCATGTGTCGGCCATGCCCAGGGTGCTGCTGGTGTGTTGCACATGTGCAGAGTGACACGATTGTCCCCATTTGCATTGAAAAATGCAAACTCCTCAGCTTGTGTTTTAATCCTCTTCTTTTCTGCTGTAATATACATGTACACATTGGTACACAAAACCTCAACAGATCTAAGCAACTTCCTATCCAGGAAATAGATCTGAATTTTATCTAGGGACATGAAAAACAGAATAACTTTGGTGCTTTCAAAATAATGTCCTAATTCTTCTCCTAAAGGCAAGTTCACCATTTCTTAATAATTCTGTTTGAGTGGATAAAGAATAGGTGGGAGCCCTCAAACTCTCAGCTAGCTGGCTTATAATTGGGCAAAATGTGTAAATTGTATCCAAACTTTCTCATCTCATTTTCCAGTTCCAAAGTTTACTGGTCACATAATTCAGATCACAAAATACTTCAAACACAGGGTATCTATTTATTCTCCACTTTTACACTGTTGAATACAATTGAATCTTTGTCCATGACTACAGCCCCTATAATATGAAACAACACTAGTAATTAAGACAGGACAATTTCTCTATTGTCAAGAGCCTTATTTTCATGGCACAGCATTTGGAAGACTCACCCCATGAAAGGATTAATCAAGGGTAATGTAACCATAATTTCTGATGTAAGGGAAAATTATATCCATATGCAAATAGTTTGGCTCCAGTCCTCTCATACTGCAAAGAAGGGAACAGCATCAAGTTCAGCAGTGGGAAGACAGAGCTTCAAGGACAGCCCTTCGCAGGCTAAAACTAGGCACATTAAAATGCGAGCTGGAAAGTCTGGAACTACTTTTTTTTCCACTCCCATTCAACGGTCCAGGCTCCACACGGTTAAAGTTGCCACAGTTTGTTAAACATTGAATGCCTCTCCCAAGAAACAATATGAGCTATGATTACACCATGGCAGGTCAAAAAGCTTTCTTGTTTCTCTGATTTTAGTAATCACAAGTTGTAAAAGTTCTCTCATTCAGAGGTTGAAGCAATAAAATGACTAGTACAAGGGCTGTAAATTAAAGTGCAAAGAGAAACAGTTGAACTTTGGTAACAGCTACTGAAAAAATAAGGGAAACTAATGAACTGGAAAGTATGCACAACACAAAAGAAATAGATTTCCCTGAGGAAAAAAACATTCTGTGAGCTACAAACACCACTCACTGCTGTCCGTTGTGTTGTGCTAAATGGCATTTGTGGGATGAGAATTTTCTGCTCTGCTCATAGGTGTATTTATTCACCTTTGCTTAGGGTATGACTTCACACACGAGTTAGCATGAGGCAACAGTGGGTGGGGATTTACAGCATGCTGGCAGCTCCCTAGAAACCACCTGCCTAGATGCTCTGGCCCTGTTTTCCTTGAGGAGTAAATGTCTTCTCTTTACTCCTGGGTACAGCTGTACAACTGTGGGTTACCCGACACACTGTAAATCCACACTCTAGGTAGCCTTGTAGGGACCTGCATGTACAGACAAGTCTGACACAAGCAAATTTAATGGCAGATGTTTTCAGTTTGTGAGAAATGTCCTGCTGCTAATACCATACTGAAAGACAGGACAACTTTCTGTCTGTGTAACCATCTGCTTTGGCTCTGCCAACAGCACAAAGATGTCATGTGATAAAACATGCTAAGAAGTATTTAGGACTCTCAAACAGTTTTTAACAAGCATTCTGACAAAGTTCCATCTGTATCTTCTTTCCCAGAGAATGGCTAAAAGGGCAAAAAAGTATGCTAGAACTGAAGCAATTCTAGTGTAAATGGAGCATCTCTTGCTACAGCTTGTTTCCTTCTGAGCCCTTTCCAAACTCTACTAAACCAGCACATGTTCTGAAGGATTGAGCATTTTATGGAATTAATAGGTTTGCCTCTCTGCTACAAAGGAGTTTGGATGAAGAGTTATTCAGGTTTTTACATCCAATGCTGCTCATTTTAGGCAGCTTTGAATGCTGACAGATGTTCTAACTAATGCTGTCAGTATAAGAGCCATGGAGACGTATTTTCAGGTAAGTAAAGACAAGGATGATGAGCCTGCTGCTGACCCCACCCACTGGAGTTAAGACTATGCCCTGGCAGAGACATGAGGATGCCACAACATATCACAGGTTGGTTTCTATAATCTTCAAAGACACAAATAGAATATACATCAGTTGCATGAGCACTTCTCTCCTGTGGCTACACCCTGTCTAGTTTTATGAACCTCTGAACCAACAGCCCTTTACCTCTTAGGAGGTACTCTTACTTACAGACTCAAGCCTGATAGAGAGCCAAGCTGTGGGCCTCTGAAGCTGAGGACAGCTTTATGAGTGTCATCACTGCCTCAGAACTAATTTTCATCTCCAGTGTGCATGACAGTTTCAGCAAAATACAGAGGTATGCTTTAAACTGTATTGTTATTCAAAGGGATTAAAAAAAATACATGATCTAGAAACAGGCTAAAAATGAAGCATGTAAATTAGCTTTTTGAGAGTGTTCAGAAGTGGTTAGACAGTCAGTCTAGCAGAAAGACATGACTGCTCATTTACTTCCTTATTGGCTCTACATTTGACCAGCTTCATATAACTGAAACATTTAAATTGCTCATAACTCCAGATGTTCTCAGTATTCAAATCAGGGTGACAATACTTACCTGTTACATGGTTTTCAAACTTGCAGGAAAAATAAAATATGCAGAAGCACCAGTTTCATTACACATCTTTGAGCAGCAGCAGCAGCATATGTCAATTTGTGAAGGCATGAACTCTTCAGAAGCATATCATGGTCAAGATGATATAATTTTTCAGTATTGTCCTCTTCCTACAGTCCTTTCAGGGCTTCATTCTCTGCAGATGGTGCAGTCTGCAAAAACAAAACCAAGTTGAACACATTCTGAAACTGTCCTAATAAACTGTTCCTGAGTGAGTCTATAATTTAGATAACGTATATAGCAATGTCTACCATCCTACCATGTAAAAAACCTGTTGGCACTTTGGAGTGTTAAGTCTGCTTCTGGTCGCTTCTAACTTTATCAGTGGTAACCAGTTAAAAGTCATGCTGAATTTTCAGAATTCCTTAGTTTTGTTGAGTAAACACAAGACTTGTTTTGCAATTTGGTAACACATGACCTATTTTCTAGGGATGAGACTTTGGTTATCTTTAGAAGGGTACACCCAAACCAATCAGGTTTGCAGGCTCTGGAGAATCTCAGTTAGAGCTAGATTGCCAAATACTCCAGTGGTACTGATCATTCTCTCTCCACTCATCTCCCTGATCTGCTGACCACAGTGCATGTCACAGCCGCACCTTGCATCGTTTCCTGATACCTCAGGAGTGACTCACACATCCGTGCAACTTTCCCTGAAAGCAGATTTTGTCACTTTCCTGTGCTGGAGAGTATCACAAGGCCCACTTTTACCCAACTTCTAGAGAAGACCCGGAAATGACCCTGTAAAGGCCTAGGCCAGATCCCAGTATTGCTCTAATTCTCACTGACTGCAGGAAGAGCTGAATTTATCTCCTTGAATCTAATTCACAGTTCACTGAAGTCAACAGAAAATCTCCCACTGGCATCAGCAGCCCACAAGTACTTGAGAGAACTGAACTTTATTCTCCCAACACATCTGCATCAGATGGAATTATAAAGCAAAATCTTAATACAGATCTCAGGAGTTTTCCTAATGTAAGCTCACATACTCTTCAGGGCCTGGTGATAAAAACTTTTTGTTTCATTTTCTGGCTTTGTGACAGAGCCAGTAATGTGCTCCTAGCATGTAAAATATAATTTGGCTAAGCTATAATTATACTTCAGTAAGTGTAAACCACAGCCAGCCCACACTGCACTGCCTAATCAGCATTCAGCTCTTTGATAAGTGGAGGTATCTCCAACACTTGATAAAATTATCCTGCTTAAAACCAGTAAGCAAGGCCTTATCTTCCAAGGCAAGGAAAGATTAGAATAGCCATTGAATAAGGTCACGTATTCCAGCATAAAGACTTCTGTATTGCCAAAAAAGGTACAAAAAGACACTGCATTCCAACCCCCTAGGCACCAAGGTATGTGTTTTAATGTAGCCTTAATGAAAAGTAGCTTTAATGAAGCTACTTTGATACTTGGGCCTTTTTGTCCTTTTAACCATGTGCCTGCTCCACTGGCTTTGATTCAACAGAGAAATTTCCCTCAAAATAACCTGCAAAGAAGGCAAAGTTAACACTACTATAAATGGTCCTTCACAGCCATTGCTTTGCTGGAGAATGACACTGTATAAAGCAACTCTCTCTGCTTCTAAACTACTGACCAACATTTAAACAATAATTTCTTCAGATTTGGAAACCTGGAGACATTATAGATAACAAGCTCTTTATGAGCTCCTGCAAATTGGAGCCAAATTAAATGCTGTACTACAAACAACAACGTGATGCACCTGTCTTTGCACCACAGTTATGGCATCGCTTTCTACAGGTGATACCTAACAGCTCAGGGAAACATAATGTGTCACACTAAAAAGCCAAACCACACTGTTAGGGGCTGCTTTAGTCAACACAAATACCCTAGGACCATTCAGGCCTTAGACACGAAAGTTTATGGTTGTTTCTTCGTATACTGACAACAAAGACCTGCCTGGTACTTGAAGGTGGTTGAAGAAGCAGTGCTTCTTTCAGTGGTAGCCACTGAGACGTTTCAAGACTGCAGACTAAGGCTTGGATTTTTAAAACTAGGCACAGAGGTTTACCTACACTTGGATCAAGAACCAAGAGAACAAGGAGGATTAGCATGCACCCAGCCTGTTCTCTTCTCCATTTACATATTAAAGAAAAAAGCCTATCATAATATCCACCATTCATTACTGGCAAGGATCACATAGTTCAGCTTGGTGATAACAACAGGGTTAGCACTTACCTGGAACAAAACTCTGCATTTACATAGAAAATGGGTGTTACAATAAGGCAGGCATTCCTGAGCCTATTGATCCTGCTCATCCTCCTGAAGAACACCATCATTTGACAGCAGCAATAAGAAAAGTCCCTATCCAAGGCTTTAAAGTCTTCCCAAGTTTTCAGTTGCTAAGATCACACTCTTATTTCAGCCCTGGACAAGCGTACCAGAAGAGCATCGAGAAACCAAACAAAACCCCAAGACGAATCAAGGTAAATGCTGCAAAACTCCGATTCAGGCTGTACCAGGAGCAGACCCAAAGAACAGACATTTAACTCAGACGCACCCAAGACAGCACCTACCTAGTTTCAGCAAGGCACTGTAGGCAACAGTAAATACAAACCTCAAGATACAACACAAACAGCTGCACACAGAGACAAAACCACAAAGAGAGCTGATCTGCACTTACATTTCAGGTTTCACACAGTTTCATTAACTGAGGTTTGCATGTTCAAAAGCGTCAACATGTTTTTATTGTATGGCAAATGTGAACAACGGTGAGAGGAAGTTACAAGTTTTTGGAAAGGCTGGCAATTCCTCATAAATGCCTGAACAGACATGGAGGGATGTGACTCTGGTTTTCTCTATTAGAATAATGTTTTTTTTCTAGGTCACTATCTTTCAGAAAGATCTATGCCTATTTTTTAACTGAATTAATAAACTCTAAACCCTTCAGAACTATTTCCAGTGTGCCATACCCATCTTTTGTCCTCTTGTCTTGCATTGCTTTACACTTTGGAAAGCCGCTTTAAAACCTGCAGCTGGCCTCCCTGCATTTCCCCCTCGGCAACCTCGCAGGGCTCTGGCACTACCTCCCATTCTGTAGGTTCCCACAAAGCTGCGCTGCTCCGAGACAAAGCACAGGGAAGTGGGGATGCTGCAGCACCAGAAGCGGCTCTCGAGAGCAGTCCCCAGGTAGAGCGATCTAAGGTGTGTTTGGGAAAAGAAAGGCAAACTCCTCACAAACCCGTGTGTTCTGGGTTTTCCCAAGTTAACTGAGGGATTACGATGATTTGTTTTAAGCACCAAGTCCTCATGGAGCAGTTCAAAGGGCACCTCAGATACGAACAAGCCTTAACGACAAGGTGTGAATGTTTATTACCGGCTCTCGGCTTGCCGGGAGCAGACTGCGGGAGCCATCCGTGGCAGCTCGCCTGCAGAGGGGAGAGAAAACACCCCCGTCTGTTTCCGGAGGGAAAGGAGAGGCCGGGCCCGGAGGCCGCACGGCCAGGCCAGGTACCTCGGGGCAGCCACCCCGGAGAACCCTGCCCGCGGCGATGGTCACCGGCCGCAGCGGGAAGTCACGGCCCGGGAGAGGGGGCGGCTTTGTTCCCCCGGCCAATGTGTCACCGTTGCCTCCTGTCCTGTCCCCTCCCCGCAGAGCAAACACACCCGGGAGCTTCCCCGGTGACTAACAGTTTCCCTCCCGGCCTCCGGCAGACAGCCCCTGCACCGCCACCAGCCGCGCCTCAAGGCGCCCCTCACCGCTCCCCCTCTCTGCCCTACGGACCACACTCGGGGCGGACCGGGACGGGATGGGATGGGACCGGCCCTGCCCCGCGCAGTTTCGCCCAGGCGCGGGGGCAGGGCCGGTGGTGGCCCGGTGTACCCAGCCGGCCCGGGAGGAGGAGCCGCAGCCGCCACCCCCCGCGCGTCCCAGGTGTAACCGGAGCCGGGAGGGCGCGGCGCTGCCACCACCACCACCTGCGGAACCTGTTGGGCGGCTCATATCGGCTTCACCGCCGCGCACGCACCGCTGCCGGCTCCGCTGCTGACTTTGCCCCGGCCTCCCCA